>OY757556.1:9108269-9119594 GCA_963584105.1 Alviniconcha strummeri
AGGGGCGGTTTCTAGGCCCTCTGTGTGACTGGGGCTGTGGCTGCAGGGGGTTGTGTGGCTATCGTTTCCCATGAAAAGCACACCACAGAATACATGGGTAGGGAGTTGGTGACTTAGTTAATTGGGTTTTGATGTCCTGACAACCGCACAGGGTCATCTCAGGATGAAAGGATGGGGAGGTTGTAGGAAAAATCAGTTGCCTTTCAAGAGTGAGCGTGATAGTGTTTGTTTCGGGTGTCTCCTTGCTCCAGTTCTGAAGTTGCGGGGTTTTTTTTTTCTCTCGCTCAGCCCCCTCATCCACTGACGGCAACTCTGCCCGCCGTGACTTCCTGAGCTACGCTCTGTCGCTGATGCGCTCCCACAACGACGAGCATGCTGACAGCCTGCCGGTCATCGACATCTCCGCCCTCCGACACTCCGCCTACATCTTTGACGCTCTCATCTACTACATGCGCACCACGCCCGAGGCTGACGTGGACCCCCTCAAGGACGGCATCTCCGTTATCTCCTGGCAGGACACGGATGACAATGACAACGAGGAGCAGGAGGATGACATTGTCAACAGCTCCATCCCCATGGAGACGGAGAGCCTGGAAGGGGAGAGCGAAGGGGCGGGGCTGGGCAAGGTTGGGCGCAAGCACACCTTCTTCCAGCGCTCCGACTCCACCATGTTCCTGGGCTGCCCGCCCCCTGACCCCTTCCACACGCCGCTGGTGGAGGCCCTGCCCTTGGCCGACCAGCCCCACCTGCTTCAGCCCAACTCGCGCCGTGAGGACTTGTTTGGCCTGGCACGGGCCACGGTGTTCCCCAGGTCGAGCGATAGCCAGGAAGGGGGAAGCAGCGGGGTGGGGCAGAAGCTCCCTCTGAACCTGTCGCTGTCGACGCGACCGGAGGACAAGCGCGGGGAGCTGGTCAACGGTCTGCGCTGCGCATCCCACCAGGGCCTGCAGTCCCGCATCCGCACCCAGTCGGCTGACCCCCTGACACCACGCCTGGAACCCTTGATCTCCCGGCTTGACTCGGCACCGCGCCTCGACCTCCCTTCCAGTGCCGCCCCGCAGAGCGCAGCCATCAACTTGTCGCTGTCGGCAACCGGGGGGTCGAGCAGACAGGTGTCGGAGAGCAGCCCCTTCCTGAGCTTGTCCCAGCCGGTCAGCGGCTCCCCAGCCCGGTCGTCCAGCACGGACATGGCGCTGGGTGAGCCCAGGCAGTCCACTGCCCACCCAGGCCCAGCAGACAGCAGTGCCGCGCAGCTCTCTGCCTCTGGTGTCATCGTGGAGATGGCAGCCTCCTCCCAGTCCCTGCCGTCTGCATCCTCCGCCTCCCTGCCCCCCGCGAGGGACACGCTGCGCCCATCCACCACAGCCACCACACCCTCGGAGGGAGGGCAGAGGTCAAGGTCTCCCTGTGAGGCAGGTCGTGGCGACATGTCCCAGCCTAGCGTCATTGTTCATACGGCTTCTTCCTCGCTGCCTGTGTCTCAGCCATCAACTGGTAGGTGGTGTGGCTGTGTTGTTTGTGTTTGCTATGATGATGTTTGTGTCTGCTGTGTTGTTTGTGTTTGCTATGATGATGTTTGTGTCTGCTGTGTTGTTTGTGTCTGCTGTGTTGTTTGTGTTTGCTATGATGATGTTTGTGTCTGCTGTGTTGTTTGTGTTTGCTATGATGATGTTTGTGTCTGCTGTGTTGTTTGTGTTTGCTATGTTGTTTGTGTCTGCTGGGGTGTTTGAATGAAGTTTGATTGTGTCAGTAAAGCCTGATGGCATCTGAGTGAAGTTTGTGTATGAGTGAAGGTTGGTGGCATTTGAGTAAAGTGTGACTGTGTGGGTGAAGTTTGATGGTGTGTGAGTAAAGTATGACTGTGGGTGAAGTTTGATGGTGTGTGAGTAAAGTGTGACTGTGTGGGTGAAGTTTGATGGTGTCGGAGTAAAGTGTGACTATGTGGGTGAAGTTTGATGGTCTGTGTTGTGATTGCAGGTATGGAAAGCTCCCTTTCTCAGTCCACTTCCTCAGGGACCCAAGACACTCAGGGGCAGTCACTGGCCTCGGACACTACTCAGTTATCTTCCCCTGGTCGCTCGGTCACAGCACAGTCTTCGTCACTGGAGAGCAACAGTCAGTTCCAGAGTCTGGTTGCTGTGGCTGGCTCCTTGGCCTCTCTGCCCACTGTGTCATCTGGGTAAGGCACGCTCTGTCTGTTTGACCCCCCCCCCCCCCCCCCCCTTGCTGTCACTGTAGCTGGTGTCTGTGTCACTGTAACTGGTGTGTATCACTGTAGCTGGTGTGTGTTACTGTAGCTAGTGTGTGTGACTGTAACTAGTGTGTCAGTCACTGTCGATGGTGTGTCAGTCACTGTAGTTGGTGGGTGTGTCGGTCACTGTAGCTGGTGGTTGTGTCAGTCACTGTAGCTGGTGGGTGTGTCAGTCACTGTAGCTGGTGGGTGTGTCAGTCACTGTAGCTGGTGGTTGTGTCGGTCACTGTAGCTGGTGGTTGTGTCAGTCACTGTAGCTGGTGTGTGTGTGTGTGTCACTGTTGCTGTATGTGTGTGTGTGACTGTAGCTGGTGTGTGTGTTACTGTAGCTGTTGCATGTCTGTCACTGTAGGTGGTGTGTGTCAGTCACCATAGCTGGTGTGTGTAATTGAATATCTGTCACTGGTGTGTCATTCACTGTAGCTGGTGTGTATGTTGTTCACTGTAGCTGGTGTGTGTGTAGTTCACTGTAGCTGGTGTGTGTATGTCAGTCACTGTAGCTGGTGTGTGTAATAGTGTGTCTGTCACTGTGGTGTGTTGTTCACTTTAGTTGGTGTGTGTGTAGTTCATTTTACATTTTTAGCTGTGTGTATTGGTCACTGTAGCTGGGGTGTGTGTCAGTCACTCTAATGGTTTGTGTGTGTCGGTCACTGTAGCTGGGGTGTGTGCCTCACTGTAGCTGGTGTGTGTCAGTCACTGTAGCTGGTGTGTGTGTGGGTCAGTCACTAGTGGTTTGTGTGTGTCAGTCACTGTAGTGGGTGTTTGTCTGGTGTGTCACAGAGAGACACAGCCCAATCAGGACATGCCTCTGGACCTGGTGGGGGCCAATGAGAATGTGGCCAACACTGTGGACATTGAGACAAGTGACCAGTCCACCAACATCACTGCCCTCTCCTCTGCCACCAATGCTTCCAGCAGCAGGTGCAGTAAATGTGTGTGTGTGTGGGGTGGGGGGGGTGGGGGGTAAGTGAATGAGAGTACGTCCCACTTTGAGGGAGAGTTTGGGAATGCAATCATGGCCAGCTGCAGACTGTTCTGTGGGAAATGGCACATTGCTGGTCAGCACAGAGCTGCAGAGGATTGTGGACAGCTGTGCTGTTAGTTACTGGTTTCTCCTTAAAGTCATACAAATTTGGAAAAGTTGCTTATGGTGAGTTGCCATGCAATGTGTGCGAAAAGGCGTATTCCAGCAAAGGGTTCCTCTCGCTTTCTTGGTCTTTCTCCCACTGTCTGTCTCTGTGTATATCTCTCTCAGTTGCTCTCTCTCTCTTCCTCTTCTGTCTGTCTGCCTCTCTCTCTGCATGCCTCTCTCTGTGTGTTGCCTCTGTCTGACTGTATCTGTCTGTATGCCTCTGTGTGTGTGTGTGCCTCTGCCTGTCTGCCTGTCTGTGTGTCTGGCTACCTTTCTGTGTCTGTCTGCCTCTGCGTCTGTCTGCGCCTGTGTCTGTCTGCCTGCCTCTCTGTGTGTGCCTGTTGACTGGGCGTAAAACACCAACTTACGTACTGTGCCTCGCCGTGTCAGTCTGTCCCTCACTCTTTCCCTGTATCTCCGTACAGTGTTGAACCAGGCAGGATGTGGTGGACCTATATTCACATATTGCTTGTTTCTTCAACCAGGGCGCAGTCAGCGGTTGGTCAGATTGTGTCCCATGACATGTTGCTTGGTCGATGGCGTGTGGCGCTGGACCTGTTTGGTCGTGTGTTCTGCGACGACGTGGGAGCCGAACCGGGCTCCATCATCAGTGAGCTGGGCGGGTTCCCCATCAAGGAGAGCCGCTTCCGCAGAGAGATGGAGAAACTGCGCAACAACTTCCAGCAGCGGGACTTGATATTAGAAGTGAGCAGGGGTTTAGGTGGTGTGGTGGTCCGTTGGTTGGATTGGTGCATGGCAATGGTTTGCTTAGTCATTGGTGGGTGGGTGAGTGGGTGGTGGCATTTTGTCTCATCTTCTCCCCCGCCATCTCCCCACCCCCAAATCGGATATTGTATGTGTGTGAGCGACCGTTTCAGATGCTCTCTAAATACATCATGTGCTTAGTTTATGTAGCCTGTGTGGATGATGTTTTTCATTGTAAAGTGCCTAGGGCTCTAGGGTAGGCAGTGTAAAAGTGGACCATGATTGTTAGTGTTTTACTTAGTACGGGAATGAGGCTGAAGCTTTGCGATTGTGCTGGTTGCGGGTGTACCATCGTTATCAGCAGGGACACCGTTGTTATTGAACTTAAAGAATGAGATTAAGGCTTTGTGGCGGTGCTGGTTGCAGGTGTACCATGGTTATCAGCAGGGACACCGTTGTTATTGAACTTAAAGAATGAGATTAAGGCTTTGTGATTGTGCTGGTTGCAGGTGGAGAGGGACAGAAACGCTCTCATCACTCAGACCTTCAAGCAGCTCAACAACCACTACAGTCGACGCACCAGCACCACCAGTAACCCTCTCGCCGTCCACAGGGTCAAGGTCACCTTCAAGGATGAGCCAGGGGAGGGTAGTGGTGTGGCTCGCAGTTTCTACACCACTGTGTCGCTTGTGAGTGTTGCCTGGAGATCAAAATGTCATTCTCTTTCTATTCCTACTGTGGGGAACCTGGAGTAGGTCAGAGTATAGCCACGCATGCTTTACCCACTGCCAGAATGTCCTAATTTCTGCCTTCCTGATTGATTCGCTTGCATTTTTTCGAATCTTCTCTCTACTTTTTAACTGCATTAGAATAAAAATAGGTCACAACTGAACTGGTGCTGGTTCCTGCGTTGAGAGCCTTCAGAATATAAATCGGCTTCAAAATGTCTGAGACTGGATGTTGTAACAGTGAAATCAGAAGAATTTGTGCTTGTGTGTGTGTGCGTGTGTGTGTGTGTGTGTGTGTGTGTGTGTGTGTGTGTGTGTGTGTGTGTGTGTGTGTGTGTGTGCATGTGCATGTGTGTGTGTGTGAGAGAGAGAGAGAGTGTTGGGGTAGGGATGGTTGCTTAGGGTGGGGAGGGTATGTCCGAAAGATGTTTATCGTACCAGCTGGCTGAGTGATGAAGCACAGGGCAGTAAGTGAATGTGGATGTTGGCAGGGAAGGGTAGACTGCATGGTGGGGCATGCAGCAGACCATCTGACATGCTTCATTATTATTCAGGCGCTGCTATCGGAAGAAAAGCTGCCACCTCTGGATGGTATTCTGGTCGGAGGAAAAACACTGCAGTACAGTAAGTTTGCTTTGTGTCTGCCTCAGTATTGCCTCTCTAGTCTCTCTGTCTGAGTGTCTCCTCTTGTTCACTGTATCTCTGTCTCCTCTTGTTCTCTGTCTCTCTAGACTCTCTGTGTTTGTCTTCTGTCCCCCTTTTCCTTCCCCCCATAACCCTGCTGATTCTGTCTCTCCTGGTCTCCGTGTTGTTTTGTCTCTGACCGCCCCCCCCCCCCCCCCCCCCCCCCGCCCCCTCCACCAGTTCTTTGTCTCTATAGGCTTTCTGTATCTGTGTTTTTCTTATTCTGTCCCCTCCCCTTCCCCCCCACCCCACAACCCCCTCTGACTGAGTCGCATGGTCTGTGTGTGTGTGTGTGTTCTTTTGTCTGCCCGCCGGCATAAAACAGCAAGTTACTTACTTCATCTCAACCAGGTCTCATGGCTGAGCCTCTTTCCTTCCAACCAGATCTCATTCAGCGGCTGCGCTCCCGAGAGCGGGAGAGGGAGAGGAACCGCTCCATCCAGCGCCAGAGGAGCCGGGACCGTGACGCTCGGCGGACCCTGTCCTACGACGCCACCCCCTTCTACATGCCCAGCGATAACAGCGGGGGCAGTGGGGGTGCCGGGGCCACCGGAGGGGGAGGCAACTCGAACGAGTCGCCGCCAGAGTCGGGGGACACCAGCATCTCGCAGTACCGCCGGCAGCTGGGCGAGCGACTGTACCCTAAAGTGCGCGCCCTTCAGCCTGTGAGTGCAGCGCAGCACAGCGTTTTATGATAAAGTCGAGTTGGCGGGGGGTGGGGGGGTGGTGCACTAACAGAGGTTGTCTTTCATGTATGAACAGTGTTGTCTAGCTGTGTTGATGTGCATATCTCTTTAATTGTTGTATTAATGGTGATCTTTATTTGAATATGCATGTAGTCTGTATTGATCAGTGCTTGGAGATACAGGGTAGGCAGTTTAGAAATGGTGTGTGTGGTATTCAGACATCAGATTTTTTTTGTCAGTAGACAAAATTCCATCAGTTGAGTGGCATGGGTCATTTTTGGTAGGAGAGAAACATGCAAAACCTGTATATGAGTCCTTAATATTGCACAGTTTTAGCAGGAGAGAAATGTGCCAAAAACTGCATATGAGTACTTTCTGGGGCACAGTTTTTAGGTAAATTTGTTTTGAATTGCCATCAAAACTTTTTTTTTAAATCTGATGTCTGGTTATTATTGTGTAGTCATCTCCCTCAGTCCCTTGGGGATGGAGGTGGGGGTCTGTATTTTGGGTATGTGTTGATTTGCCTTATTCGTTAGAGAAAGGAGGTAGGTGTGGGAATATCATTGTGTCTCAGTGACAACACTGATCACGATAAATCATTTGTGCCTAGCGCAATGAACTGTGAAGGGGGCTGGGGGGATGTTTGGAGCAAGTGTAGTTCTCTCCCAGTGCAATGTTGCCTGTAGCAAATCGTGTGGCATTTGGGTGAGAGACTGTTTCAGCTGCGGCCCACGGGCTGTGTGCTGCATGTACGTGTTGCTGGCGCTGCGGTGAAAAGCTGTTTCTTTATCTGTGCCTTCCAGTCTCTGACGCCCAAGATCACAGGCATGCTGTTGGAACTATCTCCAGCACAGCTCCTGCTCTTGCTGGCCTCTGAGGAGTCGCTGCGGCAACGGGTGGACGAAGCGGTGGACATCATCATGTCCCATGGCAGGTAAGCAGTCGGCGGGAAGGGGGGTGTGGGGGGGGGGGGGTAGCCAGGGAGATGGACATGAGGGGTGCTGGTCTGCAACAGATAGGTAGACAGACATGACATCACCACTGATGCTGAGCATGCCTAAACAATGATGTGGGTTATTGTTGAGCGATGCTGAGCATGCCTAAACAGTGATCTGTTGATGTGGGTTATTGCTGAGCATGCCTAAACAATGATCTGTAGATGTGGGTTATTGTTGAGCGACGCTGAGCATGCCTAAATGATGATCTGTTGATATGGGTTATTGCTGAGCGTGCCAAAACAATGATCTGTAGATGTGGGTTATTGTTGAGCGACGCTGAGCATGCCTAAATGATGATCTGTTGATGTGGGTTATTGTTGAATGATGCTGAGAGTCCCTAAACAGTGATCTGTTGATATGGGTTATTGTTGAGCGATGAAGAGCATGCCTAAATGATGATCTGTTGATGTGGGTTTTTGTTGAGTGATGCTGATATTAAACAGTGACCTGTTGACGGTGGTTCTGAAGTGATGATGAACATGTTTAAGCAGTTAGCTTTGCTGAAACAAATGGTTGTCTGGGTGATCTGATAGATATGGCCAATGGTATGTGGCTGATGGTAAGTTAAAGTGACAGTGAGCACAGGTAAGCAGCGATCCACGGTGTTATGTTTGTTAGGGAGAGCGCAGAATCTTTGCTGGACCTGGACATCTTCAACCTCTCATCCACCCCATCTTCCTCCGACAAAAAAAAGTCTGGGGCGCTGCCCGGAGCCACAGCGGGGGGCAGCACATCACGTGGAGCAGGGGAGGAGGAGGAGGAAGAGGTGGACGATTCAGCACCGCTCTTCTGGCAACCAGGGAAGCGTGGCTACTACTCCCCCCGCGCCGGTCGCAACACCCCAGAGCGACTCAACGCTTTCCGCAACGTTGGAAGGTGGGTCTTGTTGGGTGGTCCTTGTGGAGGAGGTCAGAAGTTGGTTTTTTCTTGGACTCGTGTAGATTTGTTTGAAAGCATTTTTAGTTTTTCCCCAACTCTTGAAAAACAGTGTAACATACCCACAGTGTTCAGAGTAAGTAATCTTACGTTTTACAACAGCAAGGTACCATTTTACCATTTTGTGGAGCAAAAGTGTAAAGTATCCACAGTGTTTGGAGTAACTAATCTTATGTTTTACAACAGCAAGGCACCATTTTGTCGAGCAAAAGCGTAGCATATCCACAATGTTCAGAGTGACCAGCAGTCTCAAGAAAGAGAGGCAATAAGCGTGCGTCCAAAATTGCAGCGGAAAACTGGAAAAAACTCAATTGCCTGCAGTGACTCTCACCTGGCAGGGGAGAAAATGCAAGGTACATAAATCTGCCAAAGGTGTATGACTAACAGTTTGTCAGAAACAGAGTGGCAGTGCTGCTGTCTGTGAGAGTGTAACACATACCCAGCTCTGACTGAGTTGAGAGAGGTGTCGCTGAGAGGTAAAACCAGCAGCCTTGCTGAGTCCGGCCTGGGGTTCATCTGACTGGCTGACCAGGGTCACAGGGTAGGGTTGTGTAAACTAACCGGTTCATGTGTAAACCAACCAGTTCACTTGTAAGTGACCCGGTTCATGTGTGTACTGACTAGTTCTTGTGTAAATCAACCCATTCACATGTAAATGATCCGGTTCATGTGCGTACCAACCAGTTTTTGTGTAAGTCAGCTGGTTGATGTGTAAACTACTTGGTTCCTGTGTAAACTGACCGGATCGTGTTTCTCCCCACCAGGATCATCGGCCTGTGCTTGCTGCAAAAACGAGATCTGCCCACTCTTCCTGAACCGCCACGTGCTGAAGTACATCCTGGGACGCAGCGTGGCCTGGCACGACCTCGCTTCTTCGACCCGGTCATGTTTGAGTCGCTGCGCAGCCTGGTGACAGAGTCCGAGTCCAAGGATGGCTCGCTGATGATCCCAGCGCTCGACCTGACCTTCTCTGTGGAGCTGTGTGCGGAGGAGGTCAGTCTGTGCAGGGGGTCAGGGGTCAGCGCTGCTGGGGGGGGGGGGGGGGGGGGGGGGGGGGGGCTTTGGTGTTGAGTGGTTTGTCATGAAGTGGTTGCTGTTTCAGGAGTCTGAAGGGGTGGCCATTCTGAAGACATTTTCCTCTTGGGGTGGTTGGAGTTTTGAAGTGGGGAGGGGGTTAATGAAATGGTTGCTGTTCCAGGGGAATGGAGGGGTTGCCTTCCTGAAAACTGGATTTTGCCTTTGAGGTGGTTAGAGGTTGAAGGATAGGGGCAGGGGTCGGAAGGATGGTGAGTTGGGGGGGTCATGGGGGAGGGGTTGTTTTTGAAATGGGGAAAGGTGCTCAGGACATACCAGTGTTAATTGAAAAGCAGTGGGGGGAAGGGGGGGGGGTACCTTTTGTTTGTTTGCCTGTTCCAGCGTATGATACAGGTGCTCCTTGTGTGGCTTGTGCTGCAGTCCCCCCTTATGATTAAATGTCATAGCCTGTTACACTAGTGTTCAGCGGCAGTGGGAAAAGAAAAGTGTGTCAAACATCAATAGCAAGGTGTGTCTTGTGCTGACAGGGTGGTGAGTCAGTGGAGTTGATCACAGACGGAGCTGAAGTGGATGTGAACGCCTCCAATGTTCACCTGTATGTTCACAAGTATGCTGAACTACGCATGGTCCGCTGTCAGGAGAAGGCTCTCAAGGTTAGTCAGATCTTGTATTTATTTTCTGCTTTGTGCCTCTCGGTTACCATACCAAGTGAAAAGCGTTGCAATACCACTGACCGCTGTCCACTAACAAGTCATCACCATCATGATCTTGCATATCTATCCATTCTTCATCAGACAAAACAGTATCATCATCCTCTGGTGAAATGCCCATTGGAAATCCGAGAGATTGTTGTTATTTGCTGGTTAAACTGTCACATCACTCAGATTGTCAGTCCCCAATCTCAGTCCCCAATCCTCTACTTCATGCAAAAGCTGATTAATTATTATGTTACCAAAAACTTAATCACCATCACAACCACTCACCACCCATCTTGCAAGATAATTTTGCACAAAAACTGTCATAAAAAAAAGACACGCAATAAAAAAAACATCCTGAAATGTCATGAAAATAGAACCTCCCATGCAAAGAAAAGTGTGGCTAAAGTGAACTAAATTTTCTCTTCATGATTAAATAGCTCACATTTTCAGTGATCTCACATTACAATTGAGTGGTTCAGGATTGATACATGGGGCTTTGAAAGGTAACAGTCTTGACAGGACAAAAGTGAACTGAAGCAGAAAGTCCATGCCACCAGAACTGTATCGCTCTGCGTGTGTGTTCATGTTTCAGAACTTGAGGCTGGGCGTGCTTGACGTGATTCCGGCGTCCTCACTGGAGGGGCTGACCGCGGAGGACCTGCGTCTCCTGCTAAATGGTGTTGGGGACATTAATGTGCAAGACCCTCATCTCCTACACCTCCTTCAATGACGAGAGTGGTAAGACATGTCTGTCTCTTCTTTTCTTCTCCTCTTGCCTCCTGGAACATTCACTCTGATGCAACCATCGCGGTTGACTGGGTGTTAAAAACGAGTTATCCATCTATCCCTGAGGCATGAGAAAGGTAGAATGACAGCTTCCATCATCACCCTTTCTTCTTCGGATGCAGTAGCAGCAGAGGAACTGCTTTTGTTGCATGTGGTGTTTTTGCCAACAAGTTGGCATCATTGCCTTTGAAGCCTCAGCATTGTCAGTGACCATGCTAGACAGTTTTCAAACCGGTGTGACATCTGGAAAGGTGGCAAAATGGTTCATGGAAACTGGTTAGACAATCTAACCAGCCAGATACATAGCTGTCTACACTACTAACTGTACCAGCAAATACCCAGCTGCTTTCCCTGTCAACAACACACACATGCACACATGCACTCTGTGATTACAAAAAAAAAAAAAAAGGACTGGTCAAAACAAAATAACAGCTTGTATATCTAATTGCTGATTTCTTTGCAGCATATGCTGATCTTTACTGGCGAAAACCTGAAATTACTGGTTAATGCAAACCCTGATTGTAATGTCAAGGAGTTGGTAGCTGTCACTATGTGTGTTTGCCGAAGGTTGATGGATTTATTGGATGACTGATAGATTGCATCTTTATTCCACACTGTAGAGTGTATGTAGTTAGTATTGATGAGTGAGATAAGTAGTCCTGCATTTAGTTCGAAAAATGGTTTGG
>OY757556.1:9119794-9147294 GCA_963584105.1 Alviniconcha strummeri
CGACAAACACACATAAGCACGACAATTCTACAAACACATAATGAGCACAACTGTACTACAAAATTGTAACAAGCACGACTATACACCAAACACACATAAGCACTTTATAGTACAAGGATTGCAGTTTAGGTTCAGTCATAATCTAATAACTAGTTCTTGCTAAGCTTGCTAAGCTAGTGATGAATAATAATAAAAAATAAAAAATAAATGTTCAAGGCATCATTTATATACATGAATAAATGAGTGAAAATTAATGCATGAAGCATAAAAACGAGATTTGACGCAAATTATTTCTCTCTGTCTCTCTCGCGCGCGCACGTGGTTCTGATATATATATTGCTACGTACAGTATAAAATTTCTCTGTCTAGTGGAAGTAGATGGTGAATGTAACTAATCAAAACTACCAGGATCAGCAGGCCGTCTTCAAATGTAAAACTATAAAGCACACACACACACACACACACACACACACACACACACACACACACACACACACACACACACACACACACACACACACACACACACACACACACACACACACGCACGCATGAACATATGAAAATATGACCACATATACGAATGTATGAACACACACACACACACACACACACACACACACACACACACACACACACACACACACACACACACACACACGAACATTTGAACATACACACACACACACGCACACACACACACACATGAACATTTGAACACACACACTACGCACACACACACACACACACACACACACACACTCCTGAACACATATACATGCCCGCGCGCGCGCACACACACACACACACACACACACACACACACACACACACACACACACACACACACACACACACACACACACACACACACACACACACGCACGCACGCACGCACACGCACACTCGCAGATATACATGCGAGCGCTAGTGCACACACACACACACGCAAGCATGTACACGCACGCACGCACGCACGCACGTTCGCTCGCACACACACACACACACACACACACACACACACACACACACACACACACACACACACACACACACACACACACGCAAACACACACACACCTGTAGAACAGAGGTGAAACCAGGTTCAAAAGGCCGGAGGAACAGGCGATGGCAGACGACAGGAAGGCTCTCTTGGACTTCATACGCCTCAGAGCCAATGTCAATGTCGACAGCTTGAGCAGACAGAACCCAGAACCTGCAAAACCAAGCTCTTCTGGAGAAATGTTTGGTCATCCGACTTTTCTTTTCTTTTTTTAAGCGCCATGGTGCTCTGTCAGCCGTTTTCTAAACCGCCATGCTGCTCTGTCAGCCGTTTTCTAAACAGCTGTCAGCCGTTTTCTTAAACCGCCATGCTGCTCTGTCAGCCGTTTTCTTAAACCGCCATGCTGCCATGTGTGTTCATCCGTCTTTACCAGCAGCAATGTTGTTCTGACGGCAAAAGTAAATAAATAATAATAATCGGAAACAGAATGACTGCTAGCGTTCTAAAACAAGATCCAAACACAAAACAAACAAACAATCAAAAACAACACACACACACACACACACACACACACACACACACACACACACACACACACACACACACACACACACACACACACACACACACACACACACACAAACAACAACAACAACAACAACAAAAACAACAACAAAAAACACATACAAAAAAAAAACGCTTTTTGTGTTTGGATCTTGTTCTGATAGCCTTTTTTAAAGTGTCACGTACGCTGTTCCGTCAGCTGTTTTCCATACCGTTATGTTGTTCCGTCAGCTCTTTTTTTATATTTTATAGCAGTGTAACCGCCAAGCTATTCTGTCACTTGCTTGCTAAATCAGTCAGTTCTTTGATAAACCAATGGTTTTGTGTCAGCTGTTTGGTAAAGCCCCACGCCCTTCTGTCAGCTGTTCGGTAAAGTGCCACGCCCTTCTGTAAGCTGTTTGATAAAGATCCACGCCCTTCTGTCAGCTGTTTGGTAAACCGCCATGCCCTTCTGTCAGCTGTCTGTCAACTGTTTGGTAAATGCTCTTTTGTCAGCTGTCTGTCAGCTGTTTGATAAAGCGCCACGCCCTTCTGTCAGCTGATTATTATGTCCACTGTTTGGTAAAGCGGCACGCCATTTTGTCAGCTGTTTCAGTTCTAAACCTCAACCTGTAGGTGATGCACCATGAGATAAACGTTTCATCAGCTGTACGTTACCCGTTTCAGAATCAACAAACATCCTAGAACAAACATCCTAGAACAAACATCGTAGAACAACATCCGGCGCTGTTGTAAGGATTAGGATGTGAATGTTGATAGATAGGTCCAAATAGACCTAACGCTACTATCCTTGAGTATTAAAGTTTTCGAGTCTGAGTTCTCTCCCCCCCCCCCCCCCCCCCCCCCACACACACACACGCAAGATGTATACCCTCGCCTCCCTCCCCTTCCCTCTCTCCCAATACCCCCCCCCCACCCACACACACACACACCTCCCGGCAACAGGCCTACTCACCAGTGAAAATATTAGCAGCCTATTTTTTTAAATTTCGCTTCTTTTTTTTTAACCCTTTCACACACACACCTCCCGGCAACAGGCCTACTCACCAGTGAAAATATTAGCAGCCTATTTTTTTTATTTCGTTTCTTTTTTTAACCCTTTCACACACACACACCTCCCGGCAACAGGCCTACTCACCAGTGAAAATATTAGCAGCCTATTTTTTAAATTTCGTTTCTTTTTTTTAACCCTTTCACTTCCACGATTTAATTTGAAAACGACCTATAAAAGTGCGAAATTTGAAACCCTTAAGCCTTTATGTCTTCTTTTTCGCACTGGCATGTGAAAGGATTTTCATCAAAACGCATAGCACTGAAAATACATGGTATAGGACCGGAAAGTATACTCTTTGCAGGCGCGTCCCGGCATCTTTCAGCTCGGAAATTTTACAGGCTGGGGCAGTGAATGGGTTAAAGTACACGTAGAGCTTTCAACGTGAGGGGGTTCAAGTAGTTTAGAGCAGGCAGAAGTAAAGAGAAAGGCTTTAAGAGAGGTTTTCAGCTGTGAGAAAGAACTGCTATGTCGCCGGGGGTGACGAGGTGGGTTGTTGGCTGAAGTGTGCTTTACGTCCACAGAAACTGTAGGTTTATTAGGGACGAGAGTCCAGGACGTCCACCTCGACTTTCACACAGCTCCTGAGCTCTGGGGAGGGTTGTTCCAGACAAGGAACATGAATGAAGCTAAGCATGCCGGCAACGCTCCCTGGCACAATACAATGCTCCGGACTGACCGTACTTACAGTCATGGAACACTAAATACCCGCGGAATGTGGCATGCATTAATTGTACAAACCACGCATCAGTTAAGAACGTTCTACAACTACGTGACGAACGTTCAACTGAACGCGTTCATTGCCTTACCTTCCATAATCAGCACAGTCGCAATGGAGACAGTTGAACCGCGTGCGAACGTTCAACTGAACGCGTTCATTGTCTTACCTGCCATAAAGCCCACAGTGGCAATGAAGACAGTTAAACAGCGGGCGAACGTTCAACTGAACGCGTTCATGGTCTTATCTGCTATAGTGGCAACCAAGATGGGCAGACTGGGGGCGAACATTCAACTGAACGCGTTCATGGTCTTACCTGCCGTAATGCCCACAGTGGCAACCAAGATGGGCAGACTGGAGGCGAACGCTCCAGCGAGGAATCCCGCAGTTGCCAGGACACTGCCCAGCAAAATTGACTTGCGCTCTCCCAGCTTCCGGATCACCACGCCCGCCGCAAGGCCTGCAGCATATTCCAGTTGTTATAATTTGTTTGTTTAATTACTTACTAACAACAACAACAACTACGACAATAAACAAACAAAATAAAGCTAATAAGGGGGTATAATAGAGTAAATCAATGACAATTTACAATGCAGTGCCCCCCCCCCCCCCCCCACACACACACACATTAGGCTACAGAGATAGCTAATTTTGTTGTTGCACAATCCAGTTCTGTCAACTGAATTCATTTATTTGCTTTTTTAAATTTTATTTTATAATGACAAAAGAATTTGATTGACTTCTTAAATACTGGCAGCCACATCATTTTTCGGACACATGAAAATACTGCACACACTGGTGGGAATTGGTAGCGCTGCTCCTTACCCAGGTATGGCCACGCGAATTTTCCTCACGGGACAATGAAGTACTCAAATATACACCTGGCAGATGCCGCTGTCGGTACGCAATTGCTCTCAGTCACGAAGAGGGTCGAAAAGACGGGAGTATCGTCCCGGCATGGCCACCCGGGGTGAGAAACTATATCGGTGAAGAGCGGGCTCTGCATGGCTATATACCGTTTCTGTCGCTTTTGGCAAACAAGATCCGTACAGCTCCAGACTTCTAAAGACAGGATACCTACATTTCCACTTAATGTGAACCACAGTGCAACTTGAATATCAGTAGGCTACATGTAGTGTGAGAGTGTGCGTGCGTGCGTGCGTGCGTGCGTGCGTGTGTGCGTGCGTGTGTGTGTGTGTGTGTGTGTGTGTGTGAGAGAGAGAGAGAGAGAGAGAGAGAGAGAGAGAGAGAGAGAGAGAGAGAGAGAGAGAGAGAGAGAGAGAGAGAGAGCAGCTGACACACAACACTGTCAGAGGGAACAGCAACACAGCTCACACACAAAACACCCCACACAACACAGCTCACACACAATACAGTTCACATAAAACACAGCTCACACACAACACAGCTCACACGCAACACAGCTCGCATGCAACACAGGTCACACACGACACAGCTCATACAATACAGCTCACATACAACACAGCTCACACATAACACAGCTCGAATACAACACAGCTCACACACAACACAGCTCACATAATATAGCATCTCACACACAACACACAAGGGTCAGAGGGAACAACAACACAGCTCACACACAAAACACCTCATACAACACAGCTCACACACAATACAGCTCACACACAACACAGCCCACACATAACACAGCTCACACACAACACAGCTCGCACACAACACAGCTCACACACAACACACCAGGGTCAGAGCGAACAGCAACACAGCTCACACACAAAACACCTCATACAACACAGATCACGCACAACACAGCTCACATACAACACAGCTCACACACAACACAACTCACACATAACACAGCTCGCATACAACACACACAACACAGCTCACATACAACACAGCTCACACAACACAGCTTTCACACAACACAGCTCACACAACACAGCTTACACACAACAGATCTCACATACAACCCAGCTCACACCCAATACAACACACAACACATCTCACGCACAACACAGCTCTCACACAATACAGAAGTGATCAGAAGCGAGGGCCTGGGTAACGGAGGTAGAGTATGACAGATCATCTTTCGGCCTAAACATGACCCAGTCATGAGTGTGCATGACCACGCTCATGCGTTGGTTCATTAACAGTCTAACAATAACTGAACATTCAAGGGAACATAGCAACGTGGTAGGCCTTTTTTTTAAGTTTAAGGAAAAAGTGTTTTAATATATTAAAAATAAAATAAAATGCAAAATGAACACCCGTATCTCTCTGAATGATACATTTGACAGACGGATTGTTGCAAACGTCCAACAAATCAGGAAATTCGTCAAGAAACACATCATCAGAGAGTTTATTTTTCCGACTGTAAACACTATAACAATAATACATTTTATTTACAGTGCGCGTGTCCCAGTTCTAAAAAACGAGATCCAAGCACAGTACAGCATTACATCAGACTCGTAATACATAACAATGCACACACATGAGTCTGAAACAGAACGAGGCCCAGAGCGCTCGTGCAGAATCAACACACAAGGGAGTTAATCAGCGCTCGAAATACGTAACACAAATACAGCAACAAAAAACTGAGCCGCCTACGGTAACTCTTACCTGGCATGCGTGTAAATACAAGATACATAACCTCCACCAGAGGTACATAGGTCTTTGTTGTTGTACTTGTGTTACGTATTTCGAGCGCTAATTAACTTCCTTGTGTGTCGATAAGACATAATGCATAAGAAGCAGGATCAAGGTAATACAGCTGCAATTGACAAGACAGTGATTACGACCAAACACACACAAAATGTATAGGGTTGGGAGCCAGTGTCAGAGAGATACAGACACGGCTTCAAACGACAAAAGCTGGAACGGGAAAAGCGAAGTGACGGTGAAAGGCTTGGCGATGATGTCACCGTAAACGACTGCTATATTTGCCACCACCGTGGGACGAACGCGAAAAGAAAAAGAGAAAAGAAGACACAATAACCCACAGGCGCCAGGTCTGAACATTTCGCTTCGTCGCCAGAGTTGTCAAAGCCAGGACTCAGTCAAAAATAGAATGTCCACTGGATGATCTAGCTGCTATGAAGGTGGAAATCTCAGCTCTCTTAAGAGGGTCAAGATTCAAGATTATTTTATCTCATCAGAGAAATTAAGTGACGAATCTTGCACTGAACGAGGCCACACGGAGAGTCAAACTCCAAGCACTGGTTTACGACGTCCTTCCTTTGGAGGAAGGTGCCGGAAAGCGATGCTCGGAGTGTGACGGAGGGTATCAGCAGCAGCAGACTTGGGACCCGGAGACAGTGTGATGGAAATCAGATTGTTGAAGTCAGGTCCGATGATGATCAGTCCCACAGCAGTCAAGCAGGGCTCCCCCCCCAAAACAACAACAACAAACAAACAAACAAAACAACAACAAAAACAACAACAACAAAAAAACTACACACTCTGTTCGCTAATATTCACACACTAGGACCTCAAAGTCACCGCTTACATTTTAATTTTGTACGTGAAGTTTACTTTTAAAAACCAATAGCAAGGTGTGAAAATTCCTTAGATATCTGTCTAACGGGTGACAACGTCACCAATTTTTCACCGAGACAAACAATAAATCGGTCTAACGGGTGACGACGTCACCGATTTTTTTTACCGGGACAAAGAATCTAGTGCAGACAGTGCAAAACATTGTCGTGAACAAACAGCAAAGTGACTTCGCAGAGTCATTCTGAATCATTCGCAGTGTCATTCTGAATCAATGACTGCATTTTTTTTTTTTTTTTAATACTTAAAAAAATAAAAAAAATAAAAATCCATTCACCTAATTACAATATATATTTCAATAATAAGAGCGGAGGAGAACTGTTCACGCTTAACAGTTGTAGAAGAGGTAATATGAAGAAGAGAAGGAGACAGAGAGAAAGAGAGACTCGTGCGCACGTACGCACACACACACACACACACACACACACACACACACACACACACACACACACACACACACACACACACTCACACTCACACACTGGATAGGAAAGAGTGGTGAGGATGCAAGAGTGTCATAAACAATACATTCCAACTTTCCAACAGTGGCAATAAACAAAGTTTTGTGCCCGAAAAGTTTACAATCATGAAACAACGACAACAAAGATTGACATCATATTAGCATTGTAGTTATTTCTAATAGTCGGTTTCTCTCTGTCGTTCCGTGCTATTCAAATTCTTGTCCATTCTGTAAAACACCCTACAGGAAGCTTACAAATCAGTCCTGGGGAGAGAAAAAAAAAAAAAACTATAAAAAAAAACTAAACAAAAGGAGAACAATAAATGGAAGCAGACATAAAGCAACAAAAGGTGCACAACCAAGAAACTACTCAAGCATTATTATTGGTTTATAATAGGCCCAGTTTGACAAGAGGTCAGTTAGGGTCAGTTTCAACTTTTGATTGTGTGCTTCGATTTCGTATCTTTTTTTTCAACTCCTTTCTAAATGCACATAACAGGTTTGATTTTTTTAAATCTGCAACTATAGATAAAATATTTTGCATATAGAATAATAAAATCAAGAACATTGTCACTTTTAAAATTATCACCTGTACCGAACAAGATAATTTTTTCATTGAATTTTAAGTTCTGAACGTTGTTGCAGTGGTCACATATAAACCCTTCTAATTTATTCCAGAAATTTTTTACATGTTGACATCTCCACATACAATGTTGGATACTATCTCTTTCTAGGTTACAGAAATTGCACAAAACATCTTGTGCAATGCCATTTCTTTTAACACAATATTGGTTGCTAAAATCCTGTGTAATAATCTGATCTTGAACCATTTCAGTTTCACTTGTATTTTCTTTGTCTTTTTAAAGCAGGCTTTCCAGTCTATTCCTTCTCCTAACTTTATTTCCCATTTACTACAGCAGTTCGGACTTTTCCCATTTTCAATTAATATGTCAGTTCCTTTCACTTGATTATAGCTCTTTGCTAATGATCTGGGATTTATAACCATTTCATTTGATTCAGTAATAATCTTGAGGCTTTTAAGATATGTTTTGATGGCCTGTACACATCCAAAGTATTCCAAACAGTCAACCTGAATATTGTAATTTTTTTGTTTGTAAATTCGTTATATTTATAAAACCGTCCTTCTTCATCTACCACATGGCCTATGCAATAAATGCCTTTTTCTAACCAACTTTTAAAAAGAATGCATTTTTTGCCAACTTTAATGTTCCTGTTTAGGAAAAGAGGTTCTGCTAATGCTTCCTCCGATGATTCTAGCTTTACTTTGTATCAAAAAAGTTCATAGACTTTAAATGTGTCCTCCCAGAATCTATTACTGTGGACTTCTTTGCTGTAAATGCTTGGACCATACATGTTTATGTTATCCATGTCTTGGTACATTTGACATGCGATTTGTTTCCACCTATGATTTGTAGTTTTTATTTCATATTTTTAATCCATGTTAACTTTAGAGCATTTATAACGCTTTTTTCATTTTCAATTAATTTTTTTAGGAATACCCAGACCGCCATCAGCAATATGTTTTACCGCTGTGCCTCTGCTTATTCTATCACGTTTTCTGTTCCATACAAAGCCGGAAAATCATTTTTTGAAGCTCTTCTATAAACGTGTCCGGTGGATCCGGCAAAAGTAGCCATAAATGTACAAGTTTTGACAAAATCAAAGACTTAAGAATAGCTATTCTACCCAAAGGGGTTATCAGACTCCTTAGCCATATTATAAACAAACTTTACTTCCTGGAACTTTGTATCAAAGTTCAACCGTGCGCAGCTCTCGAGGTCGTTTGTAAATCATATGTCAGGTATCTTAAATTTAGGTGGGTTCCATTCGAACTTAATGGTGTGGCATGTACCTTATGTTACTATTAGTATTTCATCCCAACCATATTACAATTGTTTTTTCAATATTGATCTTCAGTCCAGATTTATTTCCAAAATCATCGAGGACCCGAATCGTTTCTTCGAATGTTTTACTCTTTCCATTTTGAAATAATTCAGTATCGTCGGCAAACTGTGATATTTTATTTTCGGTCTGACCGATAATAATCCCTTTAATATCTCGGTTTTCTTTAATCATAATTGCTAAAATCTCTGCACAAAGAATAAATAAATATGGTGATATCAGATCTCCCTGTCTACATCCTCTTTTTATAGAAAACCAAGGAGATGGCTGCCCATTAACTAGAACAGTTGACTTGATATTGTTATAAAATACGCTGATCCATCTTCTGGTGTCCTTTTGGAACCCGAATGCCTTTAGTACTTTGTGCATGAAAGTCCAGTCAAGCGAATCGAAGGCTGTCTCAAATTCTATACATAGTAATAATCCAGCCAATCTGTTCGTATTGCAATAATTTATCAAGTCATAAATAAGTCTATTATTGTTTCCTATGTATCTGTTTGCCATAAAACCTGTCTGATCTTCGCTGATTAATGTGGGTAATACTTTCTTCATTCTTTCTGCTATACATGATGTGGCTATCTAATACACTACATTCAACAATGAAATAGGTCTCCAGTTTTTTTTTTTTAGATATTCCCTGGGTTTGTCCCCTTTAGGTATACATATAATAATGCCTTCTTTTTGTGTAGGCGACATTTCACCTTTATCAAAACCATCATTTATTGTTCTCACCATCATATTGTCTAGTCTCTTCTTCCAAAAGACTTTAAAAAAAATCGACAGTGAATCCATCAGAGCCTGGGCTTTTTCCATTTTTCATTCTCTTTAGTGCACATGTTGCTTCTTCAACTGTAATTTTCCCCTCCAAATTCCCAGCTTCTTCTTCGGCTATTTTTGGGTATTCTTTTATCAATTGTTCAATTTTATAATCTTCTGTTTTTCTGTTTTCATAAAGAGATTCATAAAAACTGTTTTGTTTCTTCCAAAATAGTGTTCGTTTGTGTCAAAAAGCTGCCATCCTTTACAATAATTTTATTCATTTGTTTACTAACAAAGTTTCTTTTTTCAAGTCCTCAAAGGTATTTTGTTATATTTCTCCCTCCCCAACCCATCTAGCTCTTGATCTCAGCAGTACACCTTTCATTTTCTTTTGTCTAATGTCAACCAGGTTTTCATTTGCGGCTTTTAAGTTCTCCAAGTCCAGTTCAGTTTTATTAACCTTTTCTCTATTAATCTAATTTTGGTTTCCAGTTCTTCCTCAAGTAGTCTTATTGTTTTCTTTTTCATTGTGGCATAATCAATCGTTTTACTTCGTATTTCCATTAGCAGTACATCGAGAAATAATTGGTCTGATATTGTGAACTGTATGTCTTTAGAACTGGTTTTTGTGACTGCAATGTTCATAATATGTGCACGACCTCTCCGATTCCAAATTTGGTGCTCTCACACAATAAAGGGGAACACTGACACAAAAGTTTCCTAAATTTGAACACACACACACACACACACACACACACACACACACACACACACACACACACACACACACACACACACACACACACACACACACACAAACAAACAAACAAACACAGCAAATCAAAAACAAACAAACAAACAAACAAACATTAAAAACGGATACGCTTAAAACAAATCACGAGGGTAAAAGCACCCTTTTAAATTGCAATACAGGGATGTGAGCTAGTCTACCCTCTGGAGTCGTGAAAAATGGGAAGCTCCTGGTCAAAGGCAGACAACAACAGGATCATCAGTGTGATAAGTAGAAGTACCTGAATTTTACCTTGTTTCGCTCGACCTCCACTGCGGGTATTACAAGCTTCCAGGGTAGGTTCGACTCACGCCAATACCGCAGCTGCCTGTGTTTTCAACAGACGCGGGGCCGAGACTTGATGAAGGCCGAATCGACAAAATGTTATCAGGAGAATGTAATTATAGGCTAATTAAGCGTGTGTCTGCGGTTTGACGTGGTACTGTTGAGACCTGAAGCTCCAGGCACAAGGCAACTGGCGAGTAGCGGTACACGGTTTGAATGGTAACTTGATTGGAAAGAGGTTCCAGTCTATGTCCAGATGGAGACAGGACAGCAATCAGACGGCGACAAGACAGAGACAGCTAGGACAGCGCGCGACAAGTCGGAGACAGGACAGCGACAGGACGGAGACAGGAGAACAGGAAGACGGAGACAGGACAGCAGGAAGACGGAGACAGGACAGGAACAGGACGGAGTCAGGACAGCAGGAAGACGGAGACAGGACAGCAGGACAGGTCAGCAGGACAGGACAGCCAAAAGACGAAGACAGGACAGCAGGAAGACGGAGACAGGACAGCGACAGGACGGAGACAGGACAGCAAAAAGACGGAGACAGGACAGCAACAGGACGGAGACAGGACAGCTGGAAGACGGAGACAGGACAGCAGGAAGATGGAGACAGGACGGAGACAGGACACCATGAAGACGGAGACAGGACAGCGGGAAGATGGAGACAGGACGGAGACAGGACAGCAAAAAGACGGAGACAGAACAGTGACAGGACGGAGACAGGACAGGAACAGGACGGAGACAGGACAGCAGGAAGACGGAGACAGGACAGCAGGACAGGACAGCAGGAAGATGAGGTCAGGACAGCAGGACAGGACGGCAAGAAGACGGAGATAGGACAGCAGGACAAGACGGCAAGAAGATGGCAGCAGCCAGGACGGGTGATGTGCAGGATAAAAACTTGACACACCTCCACCGAGAGTGACTCCAAGGCAGACGGCTTGAACGGAAGTAGTGATTGCTCTGTCGGCCTGGAATGACGTCAGCCAATCAGTGAACAGCACGTTTAAGGCGATGATAAACGTGGTAGAGAAAGCGCTGTTTACGCACATGAAGAGGCCGAAAAGGAAGTCAGCGGTGCTGAGTCTTTGGCAAGCAGTACAACCCATGGCCCCTGAAAGAAAAGTGATAGCCAAGTTGATCTGAAGAAAAACAAATCATTAAAAAAATCAATATTCTCATAAATGCACAAACGATATAAAGCTGCAAACGTAAAAGGAAAACAAACAAACAAACAACAACAAAAACAAAAAATCACCACATAACTGTTTATAAAAGATGGTACATCTGTTAAAACTTCTGCCTGAACGGTGATCCGGCCAATTTTCCAATAATTATTACCTGAATTTAAGTAGAGGCAGGAAACTAAACACATACACATATACATTGGAAACTAAACACATAATCTCTCTCTCTCTCTCTCTCTCTCTCTCACACACACACACACACACACACACACACACACACACACACACACACACACACACACACACACACACACACACACACACACTTACGGTCGGGGTGATAGATACGATTGGGGAGGGTGAAAACAGTTCAGAAGGAAAGAAAAAGTTTAGAAAGAGTTGCTGAACAGGTGCGTCTTGAGGACGGTTTTAACAGAGGAAGAAGAATCGTAGTGACGGACTGTTTGAGGCACTGTCCAAACAGACGGGCCAGCGTCAGAAATGACCTTTCACCGAATGCTTTTGTGTTTGCAAGAGGGATGAAAAAGGATCGGATGTCGGACGCTGATCTGAATTGTCCGGTTGGAGTGTACGGTTGAAGGTGCTTAGCCAGATGGAAAAGGAATGTTCCAGAGATGCGACTGAAGCAGAAAGATGACATTTTTTTTATTGAATGGGAGCGGGGATAGCTCAGTGGTTAGAGCGCCGGACTCGTGATCAAAAGGTCGCGGGTTCGAATCCCTGCTGGAGCGGCGGGAGAATTTTCTTCTCCAGGGTCAACTTTCTGTGCTGACTCTTATTTCGGTATCCGTTCCACCCCCGTGTTACCGCAGTAGCACGTAAAAGATCCCGGTCATTCCCCTAAAAGCGCAGGTGGCAGGTTACAGCTAAATGCGCATACACCTTACGTATGTATCTTTGCATGAAGTGACATGATGCATGGTTGTATGGTGTACACAGAACGCGCCGAGATGGCAGCAGTTTCTTGTGGCACCAGCCACGCCAGCGCTGTAAGTACACCACTTCTGTGGATATTCAAAAACGCGCTATAAAAAAGCTACTCACTCATGTAGAATCACATGCGAGCGCAGTGAGTCTGCTCGAGAGCGGAGAATAGCGCTATATACAAGCGATCAATAATAATAATAATAAAGCAACGTATTACTGAACAACCAGTGCAGAGTCTGAAGAATAGTATGGCCGGGTGTGGCCAGCTTTATCAGCTTTTTCACGCTGCATTCTGCACTTTTAAAAGCTTGTCTAGTAAGTACTGAGAGCACCCGAAAGTAGAGAGTTACAGAAGTCCAACACAGTGAGGACAAAAGCACAAACAAGGGTCTGTGTCGCTTTGAGTGGTGAAAACGTGTTGTACGAAACTGATATGTCTGGGCTGTAGGTGTTGTGATATGCTGCTGTCAGCAGTCAAATCTCATAGATTGCGCTGTGGTGTTGTGACTTGTGCAGGCAAACAAGAAGGCCTATGAAGGACAGTGCTCCTCTGATTCAGGTTCCGACCGCGGCTGGAGTTTTCAAAGCCAGCTTTCTAAATTTGGCAGCGGAACGACAGTAAATTAAGTCACGACGTGAGTGCCGCTGCATATTGGTGTGTGTGTGTGTGTGTGTGTGTGTGTGTGTGTGTGTGTGTGTGTGTGTGTGTGTGTGTGTGTGTGTGTGTGTGTGTGTGTGTGTGTGTGTGTACTGGGGATATGCTGCCGTTATCGTAAGGCACTATGGGCTCCCAATTTGTGTGGCAGATGGGCTCTAAACAAATGGATCGCCTTTCCTGTTAGTGCTAATACTGCCCGCCTTTACTGTTATGCTGATAGCTTTAACTTTTATTACCATATGGTTCAAAGCGCTGAAAAAGCATAGTAAAACACACATAATGTACCTACCCTTTTCTCGGCGTCCTGTCCTGTAGCGGGTATGGAAACGAAATTACCCGTCGATATGAGCTGTACGGGACCTTCAACCGCTTCCAGAGACTTCCGTATGAAACGTAAAGAACCCGCGGATTGCTGACAACTTCAGTGAGTCATTTGACGAACCTGACTCCAGTATGAGTAGACTGCTATGAGCAGACTGCTATGAGTAGACTGCTATGAGTAGACTGCCAGCGGAACAGCTACGACCTACGACGACTCTGGGGTGCATTGTAATGTAACACGTTTGTGGTCCAGTTGTCACGCTTCTGCCGCCACGCACGTTGTAGGCACTTTAGCCATTTCCTTTGTTAGACTACCTGCTTTATTATTATTATTATTGGTCGCTTTTATATAGCGCTATTCTCCGCTCTCGAGCACACTCATTGCGCTCGCATGTGATTTTACATGAGTGAATAGCTTTTTATAGGGCGTTTTTGAATATCCCGGCCACCGAAATGGTGTACTTACAGCGCTGGCATGGTTGGTGCCATATGAAACTGTTGCCATCTCGGCGCGTTCTGTGTACACCATACAACCATGCACCATGTCACTTCATGCAAAAACACATACGTAAGGTGTATGCGAGTGTAGCGGGAGAGCTGTGCAAGCTAGCTCGAGTTACGGGCCCTGAGTTCCCCCACCCCTTCTCTCCAGTCCGACGCTGCCTGCCAGCGACTGGCCGTTGCCGCGCGGTGCGGTATAAAAGACAGTGCCTGCCCGATTTCTGTACATAGTTCAGGAGCTGTGTGAGAGTCGAGGTGGACGTCCTGGGCTGTCCGTCCTAACGAGCCTTCTGGTTTCCGTGGACGTAAAGATTTATTGCACCATGCTTCGGCATTGGTCACAACTTGTCCCTAATATGTCTCATGACATCTGAGGACATTAAGCATCAATTCATCATCGATTTCTGTACGGGGGCGGGGATAGCTCAGTGGTTAGAGCGCCGGACTCGTGATTGAAAGGTCGCGGGTTCGAATCCTTGCTGGAACGGCGGGAGAATTTTCTTCTCCAGGGTCGACTTTCTGTGCTGACTCTTATTTCGGTATCCGTTCCACCCCCGTGTTACCACAGTAACACGTAAAAAATCCCGGTCATTCTGCCAAAAGTGCAGGTGGCAGGTTACAGCTAAACACGCATACACCTTACGTATGTGGCTTTTATTGAACCGTGCTTCGGCATTGGTCACAACTTGTCCCTAATATGTCAAATGACATCTGAGGACATTAAGCATCAACTCATCGATTTCTGTACCATGTGCTGAAAAGTGCTGGTCAACCCCTACCCCTCGAGTCTACATGCTGAAAAGTGTGTTAATCTTCCCTTAGTTAGAGGATTTGGTGCTGAAAAGTGCTAGTCCAACCCCCCCCCCCCCACCCCCGAGTTTACATGCTGAAAAAGTGTGTAGCTCTTCCCTTAGTTATTAGAAGATCTGTGCTGCAAAGTGCGGGCACGCATGTTTAGTTATTAAGAGACCTGTGCAGCAAAGTGCGGGCACGCATGTTTAGTTATTAAGAGACCTGTGCTGCAAAGTGCAGGCACGCATGTTTAGTTATTAAGAGACCTGTGCTGCAAAGTGCGGGCACGCATATTTAGTTATTAGAAGACTTGTGCTGCAGAGTGCGAGCGTTGGTTAAGTTTATGTTTGTTTGTCTTCTTGTGCTGCAAAGTGCAAGTATTAGTTAAGTTAGTGCAAGGGTGCAACTTACTTTTGTAGGTAATTGGTACTGAGCCTATGCCGGTAGCTATCTATGGTTTAGTGCGTAGGTTAGGCATAGTTATGCGTCAGTTTGGTTTGTTCTTGTGTTTACTGTATGTGTAACATGCGGTAGTGTAAATAAAACTGTATGCATTTCTTTATTTGACGGTTCGTCACTATAATGGGAGTGAGAGTACGTACTGAGACGGAGTGTGGTCAGTACGCGCGTCTGTGAGCGTGCCTCAGTGTTTTCGTCACGTCGGTACATGTGTACAACTTCTGTCTCCCCTTATCTTTTGTCTAGTGTCTGTTTTTCAGTGGCATAAGTGCATAGTGAAACGGCGCACCTACCTCTGAGGAGCGGACAAGCAACCAAACACAAACACAGGATTTTTTCTGGATACCAAGGTCGGTCGATTGTAGTGATTTTGAACACAACGCCTTACCGCTAGGCCAAACCAGCTCACTTAGAGCCCGGCACTTCCGGTGGACTAAGCGGAGGGAAGGACAGAAACGTAATATCCCGCCTGATTCTGTACCTCATAAAAACATAGGTTCCCCCCCCCCACCCCCCGCCCACGTCCCATCACGGCCTCTCCCCAATCACACACATCCAGCTTCGAAAAAAGCAAGACCAATGGGTGTAAGAAGAGCAGGCAGCACAAGACCTATTCTTATGAAGTTTCTGTCAAGAAAAACAATGCAGCAGGTCATCCATAGGACGGAAACTAAAAAGCACAGAGCCGAAAGTAGTAATCGTGGAAAACCTAAGAGCAACTACAACCTGTTTCTGTGTGCCTCGGACCATCCGGGGGCATCGAGAGCATGGACTTCCAGTGGCAAAGTTTTTGTTCAGGCCACAGATTCCAAAATTCATAAGATCGAGAAGCTTTCTGACTTGCAGCGATTTCCCTGTGACGCCGCCTCCCTCGCCACCTCCACCCCTGCCGGAGCCACTGCAGCCCAGCAATGCCACAACCGGCAGCCGATGAATCGACGCGGTCCTCGCCCTAACAAGTGGAAAAACATCTTCGACGGTCCCTCCTCTCAGAAGATGGAGATACAGCAGACGACCGGTGATGCGACACCAGCGAAGGCCAGTGGTAAGGAGAAGCAGACGACAGACCTGTGTAGTCGGCGTGTTTGTCAACACAGTATCACGTGACATTCCTGACCAATGGCTAGCACTCAACGGGCGCGTGTTGCTGTCACTGCTGTGTTGTGTTACTCGGTTGTGCGATACTTGTGTGGACTGTACCTTCTTTGGATTCCCCGTGCACGAGAGAGCGGAGTTCTCACCAATATCGTATGGAACTGTATGTATGCATGTTGCGTTTGTTTTTGTTTGCCTCTTTGCGTGAATGCTGTGCGTTTATACTGCCCTCTTCGGCCTCTTTTCTCTCTCCCCCCCCCGCCCCCCCTTCGCTCTCGCTCATCTCTGGTGGTCGGCCCACGTGGTCCCACCCGGTGTGTCGTTATATTGTCTGCCTCTGTACCTGTCAGTTCACGATGTACACTACTGAAACTGCATTTGGCACTCTCACTACTTGTTGTAGCTTGTACTTTTTCCATTTTGACAAGTCATTGTCGGCTGACATGCATTGGGTGTTTGGTCCATTCTCTTCCCATGTCGGTCATGGTGAATACCCCCTTCCCACACCCTCCTTCAACTGACTGTCACCCAGGTATTATTGTCAACAGCAAATTTTGTCGTGGGCGATTGTGAGGAGCTAAAGATTGTTACATTTAACACAAATGGCTTGGGGGAATTTAAAAAAGAGGAAAGATGTTTGTGACTTTCTCCGCAAACAAAGTGCAAATATTTTCTTGCTACAAGAAACACACTGGAAAACAGGGGCAGAGAATGTGATCAGATCACAGTGGGGTTTTGAATGTATTGTTGCTGGGCCAGACTGTGCAAGTAAAGGAGTAGCGGTTCTCTTTAAAAACAATTTTGAGTATAAAATACATAATATTTTGAAGGATGTTGAAGGGCGTTATATTTTGATTGATATTGAAATGTTGAATAAGCGTTTGACACTTGCAAATTTACATGCACCTAGCAGTGGAGACCATCCTGAGTTTTTTTGATAAAGTGATAAATGAAATTGTGTCCATGGATAATGAACTAATAGACGATTTCTGGAAATAACAGGCGAAGATAATTTGACAGTGTTTTCTTACTCCGAGAGAGTGAAATCCCCTGAATGGAGGTGGCAGCGGAGAAGAGCTGATCTGCGACACTTTGAGATCTTCAGGCATGAACCTATTATAATTTATACTAGACTGCCAGCTGAGGGAACCTACTATCCGATCTGCACGTTCCCCGCGAGCATTGAGTATTTGATCGACATTTCTGATGCCTTTTCTTTACGGGTATACGTCATCTTGCCCACGTGCTCACTGTACCCCCAACAAAAGCATGCCTACTCTGCGCTACACCCGCAGGCATATACAGGTCCATGCCCGAAGGCTCTTACCGAGTGCAGTCCCCTGGATTTCAGAAGATCGTCTATTGTCATTGGGGGTGATTAGAATGTAGCATTAAACCCCAAAATTGATAGTAATCAGCCATCCAGTGTGTATCAGGCGAGAAGTAGGGGAGATTTTGTTGTTGTTGATTTTATGAACAGTTATGACTTCGTTGATGTCTACAGAACTTTACATAAGCCGATAAAAACACTAGAAAGTATAGCTGGAGATGCTTTAACAGTACATAAAGAAGTAGGCTAGATTACCTTCTTGTGTCTGAGGTGCTTGGTCTGGATATTACTAGTGCTGATAATATGCCTGGATATTTTTCTGATCATCACTTGTTTGTATTGGTTTTTAACAATTCACTTCTTCGAGACATGACATCTGTAAACCTGGTAAAACAGGTGATTTTGGATTTGAAGAAACAATATGCTGTTCCTGTGTATGATAGAAATAATATACATAAAATAGATGAGGAAGAGTAGGTTCTGACAATTAATGATCAGTTGTTTTATTAAATGATCCTGTTAAAGATTAGAGGTAGTTGTATCTCTTATGCTAGATGGTACATTTTCAGCCTGGCCAAAGTGGTGTGGTTGGCAGAGTGCACTGTTTCAGTTTGATGAGGTTTTGTATTAGGTTTTCATCTCAACTCATCCCGGCCACAGGCCTGGAACATGGCTGCACTCTTACTGTCGGTCAAAGCTGGCATTAGCCCCCACCCCACCCCACCCCACCCCACCCCACCCCGCCCCGCCCCGCCCCCTCCCTTCTGCGTCCCAAACTGTGCAGGAGTATAATGCGTGCATTATCCTTTCGGTACTGGCTTTTCCTTTCATTCTTCGTGAAACGTTGAAGCATACGTGAAATATATAGATGTATCCCGTGTTTCTAATGTGAAGTGTTTGTTGTTGCTTTTTGTTTGTTTTTGTTTCAGCTTGTAGCTGTATTTAATAGAAATAAGTTGGGATTCAGGCTGTTAGACTGGTGTTTGCAGAGAGTGACGACAACGGTGCTCTGTATAATTATGTGTCTTGTGGAATGAATGAGAGTGATGAAGATCACATTGTGGTTGACTCGTGTTGCCTCCTTTGTTTTCTGTTTGACCAATTTGTTTAGCTGTGTGTGCCTGAGTTGAAGAAAGAGTTTGTCATCAGACCGGCTACAGGAAATAAAGATTCCGTTCAAAATGTTTTGTTCTCTGGACAGTGGATATGCACGCTTGTGTGACTGCGCGGCTATGTGCCTGTGCGTGTGTGTGGTGTATGTGTATGTATTTGTGTGTGTGTGTGTGTGTGTGTGTATGGTGTGCGTGTGATATGTGTGTGTATTTATTACCTTTCCTCAACTAAAATCCTGAGGTCCGGTCATCCTGGGTTGTGTGAGAAGTTAGCACGTGCAACCGTTCCCCTCACACCTTACTGCCGTGCATACAAGTGCAGTGTTACCCGCCACTCGGGCAGCTGTACTCAGTGTTGGGTGAGAACGTAGCGTGTGCAGCCGTTTCCCCACGCCTGAACATGCGTGTCCGACATACAAGTGCAATGTTACCCGCCACTCAGACAGCTGCAGACCGACCTCGGGCATTGTGCATGGTGTTTTCCAGTATGTATTATTACTTGTGATCTGAAGAACAAATGCAGAGGATGTCCTTATTTCAACGTGCGCACCCACTCTGGCATAAGCAGAGCGAAACTGTCGGAAAAGAACTCGAGTCCGCAATCTGAACAATCTCCAAGCACTGGTTTACGACATCCTTCAACCACTGCCGTATTTAGTTACGTCACAGGTTCATGAAAACTGTCAGCTAACGAGCAGTTTTTCGTTGGTGCTCAAACAGTAGCAAGTTTGTTACAAACAACTCAAATCAAAATAGGCGTGTCCTTCATAGCCGCCAACAAAGCTTACACCAGCACAAATAAAACCAAAATCGTTTGAATCGAGACGGAACTCTTTTTTCTTCTTTTTCTCTCTCTCTTTTTGTCATTTTTTTTTTCTCCATTTTTTTCATTTTTTTTTTTCATTTTCTTTTCTTTTCTTTTCTTTTTTACCCGGAGTGACTGCGTCTCATGTTTACGTGGGTGCTTGGGCGCTAGGCTGCTTCCACAGTCTTATCAGTACCCAAACCGTTCGGAGGGCGCTGACCGGTGGAGAGCTGTGCGAAGATAAAAGAGTGCCTCTTCAGTGGCGTAACTAAACCTGGCAGAGTTTGGAGGAAGGTGCCGGAAAGCGATGCTCGGAGTGTGCAATTTGAAATGAAAGGAACAAAAACAAGTCGCAAAAATAGGTATTAAAACACAGCATTCCTATTGAAAGCAACGGCAAAGTAAAATAATAGTGCGTACGGTCTCTGTGGACGTAAAGCAACATTGACCTTAAATTTGAACGGAGTGTGCGATCTTTGCTAGAAGTACCGAACTCGCCACTTTTCCCACTGACCTTATGTATGGTCGTGCTGCACATGTGCATCGCACAAAGTAAGCGCAAAAAAACACATGACACTTAAAAATGATAGCTCCAACTGATCGTAATGAATCAACACACAAGGGAGAAATGAATCAACACACAAGGGAGTAACAATAACAATACACTTTATTAATTCCAGTGGGAAATTAAAGCTGTCGTTCGATCGCACAACGAAGAACATATCTCAATAATTCTAAATCATGAACTACACGCACATACACACACTCTTAGACATACGCCCCCTTTCTCTCCGTCTGCATACACTAATACTTAGTTACAGCAAACCCAAAATTACCTGGAATAATGCTTTCTCTGTGTTAAACCAAAACGTAAAACTCTCAAATAAAAATCATTAGGTTGACACATCCCCAACCCTCCGTTAGAAACAGACGTCTTGACGTATGCACACACTCAGTTAGTGACTGGTATAATTTTCATTAAAAATTGACAGAGCCGAGGGTAAAAACGAGGCTTATAACGGTTTGTATTTGTTCTCGGAAGTAAAAATCTTCCACTCCTGTTGCTACGTCTGCTATCAAAGTAGTGTCTCACTGGATGTGTAGGGTCATTCACTGTGTGTTCATTCATTCATAGTAATGAATGAACACACAAGGGAGTAATGAATGAACACACAAGGGAGTAATGAATGAACACACAAGGGAGTAATGAATGAACACAAAAGGGAGTAATGAATCAACACAAGGGAGTATTGAATGAACACACAATGGGGTAATGAATGAACACACTAGGGGATAATGAATGAACACAAAAGGGAGTAATGAATCAACACACAAAGGAGTAATGAATCAAGGGAGTTTATTAGCGCTCGAAAGGCGCCTCAATGAAAAAGACCTGTCTCCTACAGTAACTCTCACCTAACATGCGAATACATACAAAGTACATAAATTCCACCAGAGGTATATCTTCAAACTGTTCCTAACAATAGCAACCAACAAGAGACTATAAAAAAATAAAAAATAAAGCAACAAAAACGGGCGTCAAATGACAGGTCTACCATGCTACAAGCAAAAGTATCGACTAACAGGTCTGCCGTGCTACAAGCAAGAGTGTTGACTGACAGAGAAGTTTGCCATGCTACAAGCAAGAGCGTCGACTGACAGAGAAGTCTGCCATGCTACAAGCAAGAGCGTCGACTGACATGGAAGTCTGTCAAGCTACAAGAGTGTCGAGTGACAGGTCTACCATGCTACAAGCAAGAGTGTCGACTGACAGAGGTCTGCCGTGCTACAAGCAAGAACACCACCACAGGCCCTAACAACTACCCAAATACCCCACGATAAAATCCAGGTCTGAAATGGGCCTCTCCCGTATTAATTATCAAGGAATAAAAACAAACCAAAAAACAACATAGCCATCGTTATATACACACACACACAGAGTCAAATCAGTATGAATACAGAGTCAAATCAGTACGAACACAGAGTCAAATCAGTATGAACACAGAGTCAAATCAGTATGAATACAGAGTCAAATCAGTATGAACACAGAGTCAAATCAGTATGAACACATGTATGTGTGTGTGTGTATATATATATATAGATCTAGATATAAATATATACTGATTTGACTTGTCGTTCAGGAGCTGTGATCTAATCTGTTTTTTTTCTTCATATTTTATCCATTTATTGAGAAAATGCATTACGTCTTCAATTTCACTGCAGGCAGTACTTAATCGTTGCTGTATGGGGAAATCTTTGCAATAAGTATTCAGACCATTTAATTTTCTTGGTAGCCCCGTTTTGTAGTTGACAGAATAACAAAGTCATCTGCATAGTATAGGCATGCGGGTTGTATAAATCATTTTTGGTGAATCACTGTCTTTTTCTGCTTTGGACTATGTCATTTATGCGTATGTTGAAAAGTGCTGGACTCAGAGTGTTGTCCTGTTGTATACTTCTGCACAGAGAAATTCTTTGAGCTTTTTTGTTTTTGTTTGTTTGTTTGATTGTTTGTCTTTAACATAAAAAACTAAACAACAACAATAACAACAACAACAACAACTCTCTCTCTCTCTCTCTCTCTCTCTCTCACACACACACACACACACACACACACACACACACACACACACACACACACACACACACACACACACACACACACACACACACACACAAAACACAAACAAAAACACAAACAAACAACAACAACAACAAACAAACAAAACCACACACATACGTTGTAACAATTCCGCGTATTCCAACTTTCTGTCACTTCCAAAAGCAGTTTTTCGTGCCAGATGCTATCAAATGTTACTGATGTGCAGTGGTCCTTTTATACGTGACTAAGAAGACGATGAGGAGAGAACTGCTTGCAACAAAGGAGATCACTCCATACACATAGGAGACAACGCTGTAGGACTGAAGTAAATCCACTAGGGTTCCTGGAACGATACGAGACAGTTACACAAAATTATTCCCATGTTTTTACCGGTGTTTGTCTTTCAATATTTATGATAGCTACATACACACAGGTATCGTTCTCTGCTGGGACTGACCCACTGACCTACACAGCGGTGGCTTCCACAGTCTTAATTCGTTCTATGCTACGAGTGACCCACCGACTCACACAAACAGCGGTGGCTTTCAGTCATCGTTCTATACTAGAAGTGACCCACTGACCCACACAGCGGTGGCTTCCACAATCATCGTTCTGTGCTAGAAGTGATCCACTGACCCACACAGCGGTGGCTTCCACAGTCATCGTTCTATGCTAGGAGTGACCCACTGACCCACACAAACAGCGGTGGCTTCCAAAATCATCGTTCTATGCTAGAAGTGATCCACTGACCCACACAGCGGTGGCTTCCACAGTCATCGTTCTATGCTAGAAGTGACCCACTGACCCACACAAACAGCGGTGGCTTTCAGTCATCGTTCTATGCTAGAAGTGACCCATTGACCCACACAAATAGCGGTGGCTTCCACAGTCATGATTCTATACTAGAAGCGACCCACTGACCCACACAAATAGCAGTGGCTTCCACAGTCATGGTTCTATGCTAGGACATATGGACCATATGACTTATCTCTAAACTAGGCAGTCAAAGTTGAAAGTTACCGACTGTTCGGTTTGTTGCTCAATTTACTCTTATAATACTGAGTCATCAAATTAACTTTCAAGGGATGTAGGCTGTGGGTCGGGAGAAACGTGGGGACATGCAACCTGTAGAAACCTCGACAGGGATAGATAACTCTCTCTCTCCCCCTCCTATACGCACGCAGACTCTCTCTCTCTCTCTCTCTCTCTCTCTCTCTCTCTCTCTCTCTCTCTCTCTCTCTCTCTCTCTCTCTCTCTCCTACACACAAGCAGACTCTTTGTCTTTCTCTCTCTCCCCCTCCTACACGCACGCAGAATCTCTCTCTCTCTCTCTCTCTCTCTCTCTCTCTCTCTCTCTCTCTCTCTCTCTCTCTCTCTCTCTCTCTCTCCGACACACAAGCAGACTCTCTCTCTCCTATAAACACGCAGACTCTTTCTCTCTCTCTCTCTCTCTCTCTCTCTCTCTCTCTCTCTCTCTTCACACACACGCAGACTCTCTCTCTGTGTCTCTCTCTAACACACACACACACACACACACACACACACACACACACACACGCGCGCGCGCACTCACACATGCACGCACACACGCACACACGCACGCACGCACACACGCACGCATACACACACATACACACACACACACACACACACACACACACACACACACACACACACACACACACACACACACACACACACACACACACACACACCTGTAACTACGCCGGCCACAACGCTGACCACACCCTCCACTGTGAAACAGAGCCCCAGGGCGATGGGGTAGACCCGTGACCCTGTCACCTGCAGCACCACGGGGGCCAGCATCACGATCCCTCCCGCCGCTCCAAACCCCATGGAGGCGTACAGCGCCGCCGCCAGGTAAAAACTGGACACCTGCAACAGGACCGCAGCCAGTAGCTCGATGCCAGTCCGTGTGGTGCCACTAAGATTAGCGGCTGATTTCTTTTTTCACCGTTTCAATGGGGGAGGGGGGGGGGGGGAGAGTTGGTGGAAGCTGAAACAAAAATGCGTTCTAAAACAAGATTCAAACACAGAAAAGGTTGAAAACAAACAAAACACACACAGAACACACAGAACACACAGACAGACAGACAGACAGACAGACAGACAGACAGACACACACACACACACACACACACACACACACACACACACACACACACACACACACACACACACACACACACACACACACACAAACGCTGGTTATAATGACGAAATTTGTGGGGGGGTTCCATAATACATAGCATTATTTTTAACCTTTTGTGTCTTTGATTTTAAGCAGCGTTTTTTATATATATTTCTTTCGTGTGTTTGCATCTCGTTTCAATATCGGTCTGTGTGGTGACAGCTGTGATAGCTGTGTTACATGACCCTAGTGTGCTGTCATACGTTATGTTACGTGTTACATGACCCTATTTGCTGTCAGACGTTATGTTAAGTGTTACATGACTCTAGCTTGCCGTCAGACGTTATATTACGTGTTACATGACCCCAATCGTTGTCAGACGTTATGTTAAGTGTTACATGACCCTAGTTTCTTGTCAGACGTTATGTTACGTGTTACATGACCCTAACGTTGTCAGGCGTTATGTTAAGTATTACATGACCTTAATTTGTTGTCAGATGTTATGTTACGTGTTACATAGCACTAACGTTGTCAGAAGTTATGATAAGTGTTACATGACCCTAGTTTGTTGTCAGAGGTTATGTTACGTGTTAAATGACCCTATTTGCTGTCAGACGTTATGTTAAGTATTACATGACCCTAGTTTGCCGTCAGACGTTATGTTACGTGTTACATGACCCCAATGGTTGTCAGACGTTATGTTAAGTGTTACATGACCCTAGTTTGTTGTCAGACGTTATGCTACGTGTTACATGACACTAACGTTGACAGATGTTATGATAAATGTTACATGACCTTTGTTTGTTGTCAGACGTTATGTTACGTGTTACATGACCCTATTTGCTGTCAGACATTATGTTAAGTGTTACATGACCCTAGTTTTCCATCAGACGTTATGTTACATGACCCCAATCGTTGTCACACGTTAAGTGTTACTTGACCCTAGTTTGTTGTCAGACGTTATGTTACGTGTTACATGACCCCAATCGTTGTCAGACGTTAAGTGTTACATGACCCTAATTTGTTGTCAGACGTTATGTTACGTGTTACATGACCCTATTTCTTGTCAGACATTATGTTACGTTTGACCCTATTTGCTGTCAGACGTTATGTTACGTGCTATATGACCATACTTCACTGACACACAATGCGCAAATAGTCACCGACTCGACTGGCTGATCGACCGGCTGAGAGAACTCTGTGTGTGTGTGTGTGCGTGCGTGCGTGCGTGCGGTGCGTGCGTGCGTGCGTGCGTGCGTGCGTGTGTGTGTGTGTGTGCTTAAACGCATTAGCTCAATCCGCAGGTTTCTCACTGAAGACGCAACCAAGACTCTTGTTACTTCATATATCCTTTCACGGCTTGACTACTGCACCTCTAAGACGGTCTGTATTCATTTTCATCAACAGTACGGTTTTTAAGTAAGTAAGTAAGTTAGTATTTTATCTGAGATTTTTTAAAACTTTTTGAAAGAAATCAATATTTTTTGGAAAAATATAAATTTGAGATCACTTTTAGTTATGTTTATGTTATACACCTTTTAAGCATGGTTTTAAAACTGTATATATAGACTCATTTTAAGAAATACATATTAAAATATAAGAGATGTGTATCGCCCTGATACTGGTTGACTGGGCATAAAATACTAACTTACTACTTACTTACTTACTCCTTATGGGTACACCTAATTCTGTCATCCAGCGTTTCCAGAAAATTCAGAACTTTGCTGCAAGACTTGTTCTCTTGGCACCCCGTCACCACCACTCAACACCTCTCCTTGAAAAACTGCACTGGCTTCCCATTTCAGAACGTATTAAGTATAAAGTCGCTTGTATGTGTATTAGTGCTATAAATGGTTCTGATCCAGCTTACCTCTCTGAACTGCTGCATGTCTACACTCCATCTCGTACACTACGCTCCTCTTCTGACACCCGCATGCTGGAAATCCAACAATACAAACGCAAGACTCCTAGCTTCCGCACCTTCTTTGCTTTGGACCCCACATTTGGAATTCACTCCCACAAGACACTGCTCAACCCTGTCATCTTTGAAAGCCAAACTGAAAACCTTCCTCTTCTCACAGTATTTCCATCCTAACTAATATCAGTACCCAGTTTCTGCTACAGTCAGTGTGTGTGTGTGTGTGTGTGTGTGTGTGTGTGTGTGTGTGTGTGTGTGTGTGTGTGTGTGTGTGTGTATTTGTAGTGCGTTTATATATATTTTTTATAATACTTTATGTAAATTGTTTCGGTAGGACTATGCTCTACATGTGTATAGAATATCATATTTAGGTTAATATGTATCATGTGAGCGCCCAGGGCGTTGATGAGTGCATGATAAATATACATTATTATTATTATGTGTATGAGTGCGCGCGTGAGTGCGTGTGTGTGCTTGCGTGGGTATGTGCGTGCGTGCGTGCATGTGTATGCCTTAGATCCATCAAC
>OY757556.1:9152294-9177294 GCA_963584105.1 Alviniconcha strummeri
AACCAGATGGACAGACTGGGGGCGAACGTTCAACTGACGCGTTCACTGTCTTACCTGCCATAATGCCCACAGTGGCAACCAAGATAGGCAGACTGGTGGCGAACGCTCAACTGAATGCGTTCACTGTCTTACCTGCCATAATGCCCACAGTGGCAACTAAGATGGGCAGACTGGTGGCGAACGCTCCAGCGAAATATCCCGCCGTTGCCAGGAAACTGCCCAGCAAAATTGACTTTCGCTCTCCCAGCTTCCGGATCACCACGCCCGCCGCAAGGCCTGCAGCATATTCCAGTTGTTATAAAAAATAGTTTAATTACTTACTAACAACAACAGCAACAACAAACAAAAACGAACAAACAAAACACAACTGATAAGGGGGAATAATAGAGAGTGGGTCAATGACAATTTGCAAAGCAATGCCCCCCCCCCCCCCCCCACACACACACACACACACGCACGCATGCACACATTAGGCTACAGAGACAGGCTAATTTTGTTGTTGTTGCACAATCCAGTTCTGTCGATCGAATACGGTCATTTTATTTGCTTTGTTTGTTTGTTTGGTTTTTGTTTGTTTATGAAGACAAAAGAATTTGGTTGACTTCTTAAACACTGGCAGTCACACCCGTTTTTCGGACACACGAAAATACTGCACACACTGGTAGGAATGGGCAGCCTTACCTAGGTATGGCCACGCGAATTTTCCTCACGGGACAATGAAGTACTCAAATATATATCTGGCAGATGCCGCTGTCGGTACGCAATTGCTCTCAGTCACGAAGAGGGTCGAAAAGACGGGAGTATCGTCCCGGCATGGCCACCCGGGGTGAGAAACTATATCGGTGAAGAGCGGGCTCTGCATGGCTATATACCCGTTTCTGTCGCTTTTGGCAAACAAGATCCGTACAGCTCCAGACTTCAAACGACAGGATACCAACATTTCCACTTAATCGGAACCACGGTACAACTTGAATATCAGTAGGCTACATGTAGTGTGTGTGTGTGTGTGTGTGTGTGTGTGTGTGTGTGTGTGTGTGTGTGTGTGTGTGTGTGCGCGCGTGCGTGCGTGCGTGCGTGCGTGCGTGTGTGTGCGCGTGCGTGCGTGTGTGCGTGTGTGTGTGTGTGTGTGTGTGTGTGTATGTGTGTGTGTGTGTGTGTGTGTGTGTGTGTGTGTGTGTGTGTGAGTGAGCGTGCGTGCGTGCGTGTGTGTGTACGGGTGCACGGGTGCACACCTGATTGCCTGCGTGTATGTTTGTTGTTAGTGGCGCAAGTCTGTTTTAATGCCAAGTACCTTTTCCTTCCTTTAACGTTACAACCGACGCGCCCCAATACACATCCAGATACACACAACCACATCACAGATGACGACATCTAAGTTGGTATGTGTAATGACCCTTTTAACACCCCAGAAACACAGTAACACATATCATAACAACAGCGCAAAGCTTGATACTCAGCTGCAGGCACTTGCAAAGAAACTACCACGGCTTGGCAATGAACGGTTGAAAAGAAACTACCACGACTTGACAATGACCGGAATAATGAGTAAAGCTGTACGTAATGTACCTGTTTTTAGCCATGGAGAAATCAAGTAAGCAAATGACTGCCCAGCACACAGCTGTGTATAAATGTGCAGCTACAGGCACCGGAAAAGAAACAACGATCAAGTAAAATCTACAGGGAGTTAAATGTTAGTTAAATGTGAAGAAAATTTCAAGCACTCGCTACATCAGGGTAATACCAAGGGAAATAAAAATTCCATTGATGTCTCCGACACAAGACTTAATAACTGCATAGGAACTTAAAAATACTTCAGCGAAATTTAACAGCAACATCATACCCGCAACACAGCAGGGTAAGAGGGAACAGCAACACAGCTCAAACACAACACACACAATACAGCTAACATACAACACAGCTCACGTACATAACACAGATGACATACAACACAGTTCACATACAACACAACTCATACATAATACAGCTCATATACAACACAGCTCATATACAACACAGCTCATACATAACAGAGCTCACACACAACACAGCTCACATACAACACAACTCATACATAATACAGCTCACATACATAATACAGCTCACAAACAACACAGCTCACATACAACACAGTTCACATACAGCAGAGCCCATACATAACACAGCTCACACACAACACAGCTCACAGACAAAACAGCTCACACACAGCACAGCTCACACATAACACAGCTCGCATACAACACACACACAATACAGCTCACATACAACATAGCTCACACACAACACATTTAAAACAGCTCACACACAACACAGTTCACATACAACGCAGCTGACTCAATACAGCAGCTCACAAACAACACACCAGGGTCAGAGGGAACAGCAACACAGCTCACACACAAAACATCTCACATACAACACAGCTCACACACAACACAGCTCGCATACAACACAGCTCACACAATACAACAGCTCACACACAACACAGCTCGCATACAACAGCTCACACAATACAGCAGCTCACACAACACACCAGGGTCGGAGGGAACAGCAACACAGCCCACACACAAAACACCTCATACAACACAGCTCACACACAACACAGCTCACATACATCACAGCTCACACACAACACAGCTCACACATAACACAGCTCACACAATACAGCAGCTCACACACAACACACCAGGGTCAGAGGGAACAGCAACACAGCTCACACACAAAACACCTCATGCAACACAGCTCACACATAACACAGCTCGCATACAATACAGCTCACACACAACACAGCTCACAATACAGCTCACACACAACACAGCACACATACAACTCAGCTCACACCCAATACAACACAACATATCTCACACACAACACAGCTCACACACAATACAGAAGTGATCAAAAGCGAGGGCCTGGGTAACGGAGGTAGAGCATGACACATCATCTTTCGGCCTGAACATGATCCAGTCAAGAGTGTGCGTGACCACGCTCACGCGTTGGTTCATTCACAGTAACTGAACATTCCAATGGAACATAGCAACGTGGTAGGACCGGGTTAAAAAGAAGAAGTTTTTAAACATAATAAAAAAAATAAAAAAATAAAAATGAACACCCATGTCTCTCTAAATGATACATTTGACAGACAGATTGTTGCAAACGTCCAACAAATCAGGAAATTCGTCAAGAAACACAGCATCAGAGAGTTTATTTTTCCGACTGGAAGGCGGCCTGTAAACACCATAACAATAATACATTGTATTTACAATGCGCGTGTCCCAGTTCTAAAAAACGAGATCCAAGCACAGTACAGCATCACATCAGGCTCGTAATACATAACTAAGACACACAGGAGTCTGAAACAGAACGAGGCCCAGAGCGCTCGTGCAGAATCAACACACAAGGGAGTTAATCAGTGCAAAGACCTGAATCGCCTACGGTAACTCTCACGTGGCATGCGTGTAAATACAAGATACATAACCTCCACCAGAGGTACATAGGTCTTTGTTGTTGTACTCGTGTTACATATTTCGAGCGCTAATTAACTTCCTTGTGTGTTGGTAAGAAGAAGCAGGATCAAGGTAACACAGTTGCAATTGACAAGACAATGATTACGACCAAACACACACAAAATGTATAGGGTTGGAAGTCAATGTCAGAGAGATGCAGACACGGCTTCAGACGACAAAAGCTGGAACGGGAAAAGCGAAGTGACGGTCAAAGGCTTGGCGATGATGTCACCGTAAATGACTACTGTATTTGCCACCACCGAACGCGAAAAAAGAAGACAGAATAACCCACAGGCGCCAGGTCTGAACATTTCGCTTCGTCGCCAGAGTTGTCAAAGCCAGGACTCAGTCAAAAACAGAATGTCCACTGGATCATCTAGCTGCTATGAAGGTGGAAATCTCAGCTCTCTTAAGATGGTCAAGATTACAGATTACTTTATTATCTCACCACGTGGTGACGAATTAAGTGACGAATCTTGCACTGAACGAGGCACACGGAGAGTCAAACTCGAAGCACTGGTTTACGACGTCCTTGCTTTGGAGGAAAGTGCCGGAAAGCGATGCTCGGAGTGTGACGGAGAGTATCAGCAACAGCAGAGACTCGGAGACAGAGAGATGGAGATCAGATTGTTGAAGTCAGGTCCAGACGATGATCAGTCCCACAGCAGTCAAACAGAGCTTCAAAAAAAAAAAAAAAATCCACTCTGTGCGCGTATATTCACACACTAGGACCTCAAAGTCACCGTTTACATTTTAATTCTGTACGTAAAATTAACGCGTTAAAACCAGTAGCAAGGCGTGAAGATTACCCCTTAGAAATTTTTCACCGTGACAAACAATAAATCTGTCTAACGGGCGACGACGTCATCGATTTTTCACGGAGACAAAGTATCCAGAGCAGACAATGAGTGCAAAACATTGTCGCAAACAAACTGCGAAGTCACGCGCAGTCATTCTGAATCAGTGACTGCAATGTTTATAATATGTTCATGACCTCTCCAATTCCAGATCTGGTGCTGTCATGCATGCTAATGTACTCACACAGTAAAGGGGAACACTGACACAAAAGTTTCCTAAATTTGAAACACACACACACACACACACACACACACACACACACACACACACACACACACACACACACACACACACACACACAGACCAAACACAGCAAACAAACATTAAAAACGGATACCCTTAAAAACAAATCACGAGGGTAAAAACACCCTTTTAAATTGCAATACAGGGATGTGAGTCTACCCTCTGGAGTCGTGAACAATGGGGAACCCCTGGTCAAAGGCAGTCAACTAGACAGTAACCGGATCATCAGTGTGATGAGTATAAATACCTGGACTTTTGCCTTGTTTCGCAGGGTTCCAGGCGAGATCAAAAGATCAAGAGATCTTAGAGGAGGGAGGCGAAGCCCAGAAGAGATCATGAGTAGGGAGGTGGCGCTAGGCTGAGCAAGTTGGACGTCTTTTGCTTCGAGTTGTCCAAGTTGTTCAAGTTGTCCAAGTTGTTCAGATGTCCAAGTTGTTCGTCAACAGCGGTGCAACGGACATTGTCTTAGTGACTCTGTCCAGCACAGCAGTTGAAAGAGCAATTGCGCAGTGCACGAGTCGCTGGGCAATGGCGAGGGGACACCGCCTTAACACTTCCATTGTTCTGGCGGCGGTCCACGGTCTCTCCGATCTTTTTCGGGCGGTTTCCGCGGTGGAGCCTTTCACTCTCTCGTCCCCTTCCCACTCTGTCCCCGTCCCTAATAGGCCATCTCGCCTCCGTGGACGTTAAGCAACATGAAAGCAAACCTTGTTTCGCCCTGTGAGCCGGTTTGGCCTAGCGGTAAGGCGTTAGGCTGATAAGCGGAAGGACCTCGGTTCGATACCGCTTCGGCTCTCCTTTCTCATAAAAAAGGTTGTGGTTTGTGGACACTGTCTTGTGACTTTGTCCATCACTTCCTACTGAAACATTAAAATGGCTCTCATCGCTGCCCATCTTAATGCAGGAATCATTCTGGTGGTGACAGTGTAGCGATAGGTATATAGTCTCCCTCTCCCCCCACCTCCATGCCCCCTTCCCCCCTTCTCCCCGTCCCTAATAAGCCTTATGGTTTCTGTTTACGTTAAGCACCATGTTTACTTACTTGTTTCTCCCATAGTTCAGGAGCTGTGTGAGAGTCGAGGTGGACGTCCTGGGCTGTCCGTCCTAACGAGCCTTCTGGTTTCCGTGGACGTAAAGATTTATTGAACCGTGCTTCGACATTGGTCACAACTTGTACCTAATATGTCAACTGACATCTGAGGACATTAAGCATCAACTCATCATCATCATCTTGTTTCGCTCTGAGAGCCGGTTTGGCCTAGCGGTAAGGCGGTAGGCTGGTAAGCGGAAGGACCTCGGTTCGATACCGCTTCGGCTCTCCTTTCTCTTCAAAAGTTGTGGTCTGTGGACACGGTCTTGTGACTTTGTCCCTCACAATTAATGAAACATTAAAACGGCTCATCTTAATGCAGGTCATTCTGGTGGTGACAGTGTAGCGATAGGTATATAGGTATATACTCTCCCTCTTTCCCCACCTCCATATCCCCGTCCCTAATAAGCCTTATGGTTTCTGTGAACGTTAAGCACCATGTTTACTTCCTTACTTGTTTCGCTCGACCTCTTCTGTGGGTATTACAAGCTTCCAGGGTAGGTTCGAGTCAAGCCAGTACCACAGCTGCCTGTGTTTTCAACAGACGCGGGGCCGAGACTTGATGAGGGTCGAATCGACAAAATGTTATCAGGAGAATGTAATTATAGGCTAATTAAGAGTGTGTCTGCGGTTTGACGTGGTACTGTTGAGACCTGAAGCTCCAGGCACAAGGCAACTGGCGAGTAGCGGTACACGGTTTGAATGGTAACTTGATTGGAAAGAGGTTCCAATCTATGTCCAGACGGAGACAGGACAGCAATCAGACGGCGACAAGACAGACAGCTAGGATAGCGCGCGACAAGTCGGAGACAGGACAGAGATGGGACAGCAGGAAAACGGAGACAGGACAGCAGGAAGACGGAGACAGGACAGCAACAGGACGGAGACAGGACAGCAGGAAAACGGAGACAGGACAGCAGGAAGACGGAGATAGGACAGCAGGACAGGACAGCAAGAAAACGGAGACAGGACAGCAGGACAGGACAGCAGGAAAATGGAGACAGAACAGCAGGAAGACGAGACAGGACAGCAGGACAGGACAGCAGGAAGATGGAGTCAAGACAGCAGGAAGACGGAGACAGGACAGCAGGACAAGACGGCAAGAAGACGGAGACAGGACAGCAGGAAGACGGAGACAGGACAGCAGGAAGACGGAGACAGGACAGCAAGAAGACGGAGACAGGACAGCAGGACAGGACAGCAGGAAGACGGAGACAGGACAGTAAGAAGACGGAGACAGGACAGCAGGAAAACGGAGACATGACAGCAGGACGGGACAGCAGGAAGACGGAGACAGGACAACAGGAAGACGGAGACAGGACAGCAGGACAGGACAGCAGGAAGACGGAGACAGGACAGCAGGAAGACGGAGACAGGACAGCATAAAAACTTGACACACCTCCACCGAGAGTGACCCCAAGGCAAACGGCTTGAACGGAAGTAGTGCTTGCTCTGTCGGCCTGGAATGACGTCAGCCAATCAGTGAACAGCGCGTTTAAGGCGATGATAAACGTGGTAGAGAAAGCGCTGTTTACGCACGCGAAGAGGCCGGAAAGGACGTCAGCGGTGCTGATTTTTTGGCAAGCAGTACAACCCATGGCCCCTGAAAGAAAAGTGATAGCCATGTTGCATTGACGATTGATAATTTTGTAGGGGAGCGGTGTGGGGAGTGAGGGAAGCAGGTTGGAAGCATGAATGAAGAGTCACAAGTCAGCGGTTGCTATAACATAAATTTTATTTGCACCAACCAGGAAACAGTGTCTGTGTTGGAAAAGACACAAGCAAACAAAACATTTAGAACATGAAAGCAAATGTGAAGTCTAAACAACAGCAATTATCTAATAAATACAGTAACCATGCAGTTTACCTGTGGGTTACTATAATACATGATGGTAACTGTGACAAAATGATTAATAGTCAAGCACATAAACTGTGTGCATGACTTGCACTTAAAACCCGTATCTCACAGTATTGCGGTGAGTATACAAGAGAGTATTGCGGTAAGTCAATTAACAGAGGGGTTCCAAGCGAGATCCAAAGATCAAGAAATCTTAGAGGAGGGAGGTGGAGCTGGACCCTCACATTTGCCAAGAAGAGATCATGAGTAGGGAGGTGGAGCTGGGCTGAGCAAGTTGGACTTCTTTTGCTTTGAGTTGTCCAAGTTGTTCATCAACAGCGGTGCAACGGACATTGTCTTAGTGACTCTGTCCAGCACAGCAGTTGGAACAGCAATTGCGCAGTGCACAAGTCGCTGGGCAATGGCGAGGGGACACCGCCTTAACACTTCCATTGTTCTGGCGGCGGTCCACGGTCTCTCCGGTCTTCTTCGGGCGGTTTCCGCGGTCGAGCCCTTCCCACTCTGTCCCCGTCCCTAATAGGCCAACTCGCCTCTGTGGACGTAAAGCAACACTAAACCAGCTGAGTCAATTAACTGATGAACTCCCAGTATAGTATACAATAAAGTAACAGTGAAGAATGCGGATTACCAAGCTCATTCTTAACTAAACAGGAAGAGTAAGATAATCGTTACAGCAGTTCCACTTAAGCACACAACGAGAAGGACAGTGACGCGGGTGACATATGGGCCATGTCGTAAGCGGGAGGAAGTCAGTCATAAACTGACCGGCTCCAGCCTCGTTACTCAAAGCGTTACAGCATGTCACTGTTACTGACTAGCAGAGCATATCTGTGTCAAGCGTTTTACTGACACGGGTAGCGCACCAAGAATCTAAGCTGCTGATCTGGCTGCGTCTGTCTGCTCGATTAGTGAACAGAGACAAAGACCTAACCACTGACGCGCATCACCGGCCAGTTCGGGTACACGCACAAAGACCCGGAAAGGGTTTACAAGCAAAGCAGAGTGAAAGTCTGCGCGCCCAAGACTCGGCCATACAAAAGCCGGATCAAAACAGAAATAACATGTCTCACAGTTTACACAAAACCATATTCAACTAGTAAAATGAATATTCGAGTAAAATGAACATTCGACAACTATGAAGTCAAAATCTTCAAAGTGTTAGCCAGGAAAAAGGAAAAGGACAGGAAAGAAAAGATTAAAGGGCCATGGCCCGGAACATGTATACAATACACCTGGTTATAATTTTTTTTTTAAATGTTTTAAATATTCTCATAAATAATATGAAGCTGCAAAACGTAAAAGGAAAACAAACAAACAAACAACAACAAAAACATACAAAATCACAACATAACTGTTTAAAAAAGATGAAACTTCGTTGAAACGTTGAACAGTGAACCGGCCAATTTTCCAATGATTATTACCTGAATTTAAGTAGAGGCAGGAAAATGGGAATGTGCCATTGGAAACTAAACACACACACACACACACACACACACACACACACACACACACACACACACACACACACACACACACACACACACACACACACACACACACACACATTTACGAGCGGGGTGATAGATACGATTGTGGAGGGTGAAAACAGTTCAGAAGGAAAGAAAAAGTTTAGAAAGAGTTGCTGAACAGGTGCGTCTTGAGGACGGTTTTAACAGAGGAAGAAGAATCGTAGTGACGGACTGTTTGAGGCACTGTCCAAACAGACGGGCCAGCGTCAGAAATGACCTTTCACCGAATGCTTTTGTGTTTGCAAGAGGGATGACAAAGGTTCGGATGTCGGACGCGGATCGGAATTGTCCGGTTGGAATGTGCAGTTGAAGGTACTCAGCCAGATGCAGAGGGAATGTTCCAGAGATGCGAGTGAAGCAGAAAAATGACATTTTGTATTGAATGCAACGTATTACTGATAGCCAATGCAGAGTCTGAAGAACAGTATGGGTGTGGTCAGATTTCTCAGCTTTTCACGCTGCATTCTGAACATTTATAAGCTTGTCTAGTAAGTACTGAGGGCAACCGAAAATAGAGAGGACAAAAGCACCAACAAGGATCTGTGTCGCTTTGAGTGGTGAAAACGTGTTGTACGAAACTGATATGTCTGGGCTGTAGGTGTTGTGATATGCTGCTGTCAGCTGTCATATATCCTAGGTTGCGCTGTGGTGTTGTGACTTGTGCATGCAAACAAGTAGGCCTATGAAGGACAGTGCTGGTCATCAAGTCCTCATCTGATTCAGGTCCCGACCGCAGCTGGAGTTTTCAAAGCCAGCTTTCTAAATTTGGCAGCGGAACGACAGTAAATGATGCCACGATGTGAGTGCCGCTGCATATTGGTGTGTGTGTGTGTGTGTGTGTGTGTGTGTGTGTATACTGGGGATATGCTGCCATTATCGTAAGGCACTATGGGCTCCCAATTTGTGTGGCAGATGGGCTCTAAACAGATGGATCGCCTTTCCTGTTAGTGCTAATGCTGCCCGCCTTTACTGTTATGCTGATAGCTTTAACTTTTACTACCCTACAGCTCAAGGCCCTGGAAAACATGATAAAACACACATAATATACATCGAGATGGAAAATGTTATCATCAGTTAAAAACACACAATTGTTTTTACTACTAATGCCGATCGTCTTTACTCTTACTACTAATGCTGATCACCTTTACTGTTACTACAAACTCTTACTACTAAAGCTGATCCCATTTACTGTTACTACTAATGCTACTGTTACTACTAATGCTGATCACCTTTACCGTTACAACTAGTGTTGTCATTATTATCAGTAACTCAGGTACCTACCCTTTTCAAGGCGTCCTGTCCTGTAGCGGGTATGGAAACGAAATTACGCGTTGACATGAATTATACGGGACCTTCAATCTCTTCCGGAGACTTCCGTATGAAGCGTAAAGAACCCGCGGATTGCTGACAACTTCAGCGAGTCATTTGAGTAGACTGCAAAACCGCTGCCGTCTACGATGACTCTGGGGTGCATTAACGATATTGTGTAACACGTTTGTGGTCCAGTTTTCACGCTTGTGCCACGCACGTTGTAGGAACTTTAGCCACACGTTCCTTTGTTGGACTGTACCTGCTTTAGTGCCGGGCTGTAAGTGAGCCGGTTTGGCCTAGCGGTAAGGCGGTAGGCCGGTAAACAGAAGGGCCTCGGCTCGATTCTGCTTCGGCTCTCCTTTCTGTTCAAAAAGGTTCTGGTTTGTGGACACAAATTCCAAGCACTGGTTTACGACATCCTTCCTTCAACCACTGCCGTTTTTAGTTACCGTACCATAGGGTCCTAACGAACATTTTTTTGTTGGTGCTCAAACAGTAGTAAATTTGTTGCAAACAACTATAGGTGTGTGTGTGTGTGTGTGTGTGTGTGTGTGTGTGTGTGTGTGTGTGTGTGTGTGTGTGTGTGTGTGTGTGTGTGTGTGTGTGTGTGTGTGTGTGTGTGCATGTGTGTGTGTGTGTGTGTGTGTGAAATCTCCGTCTTCCCCCACCTGCTTACCCCCCCCCCCCTTCTCTCGTCGCTAATAGCCGTACGGTTTCTGTGGACGTTAAGCACCATGTTTACTTACTTACGCCGGCTTCTCTAAGGAAAGGTACTTGTGGAAAAGGGGGGCGGGGTGGGGTAGGGGTGGAGGTGTGGAGGTGGGGGCTATGCTCAACTCTACACCTGTCACCACCAGAATGATTCTGCGCTGATTTATAAGACGGGCGGTGGTGGTGATGATGATGAATTGATGCTTAATGTCCTCAGATGTCAGATGACATATTAGGGACAAGTTGTGACCCATGCCGAAGCACGGTTCAATAATTATTTACGTCCACGGAAACCAGAAGGCTCGTTAGGACGGACAGCCCAGGACGTCTACCTCGACTCTCGTTTGTTCTGTTTTTGCTAATGCCCTCAGATGCTAAAAGCATATTAGGGACAATCTATAAAGTAAGCTTGTTCTGGATATATCATAGTTAAAACCATGGGGGAGACGGGGAGGGGGGGGGGGGTAGGTGGGAGCGAAGTAAGCTTGGTCCACATGCGGATCAATATTTGGATCGTGACATGAGGTCGCTGGAACAAAGGGGGAATGAGGGGTGAGGGGAGGGATGAGATGGGTCCACATGCGGATCAATACTAGGGTCAGGGTGCTGGGTCGTCTTGGCTGTACTGGGGCGTTCACTCGTAGAACTGAGCAGCACGCTAGGGGTCCGGTTAAAAAATCGTCGTCCACTATTTACAGTTAAAAACTGGGCTGCAGATAAAAAAATTAAAAAAAATTGCAAGGTTATGTCGGCGGGCTGCACAACATGTAATATATACAATCGGCACACACAGTATTTACAGTTAAAAATGTCGAAGACGCACATGGTAGTTCAAATACACTTGTAGTAAAATCGAGGCCTGTAGTCAGGCGGCTAAAAATACTTGGGTATGCAAGCATACACTTGTGGTGGTCGCTGGAATCAGGTCCAGCAGACTACAACTGGGTGCGGGAAACATGGAGACGTTCACCCCTTCCTCCACCGCCGGGATTAACCCGAGCTGCGGGAAAACGTTGAACGTGGCCGGTGGTCCCGCCTACTACAGGTAGGCTGCCAGTGGACAGGTGTAGACCAGTCTGGCTGCAGCCCGCAAGAGGCTCCATCCTTCACGCTGGTCGCACACTGCCAGGCTTTTTTTTTGTACACAGGGGCAGTCCCATGCTGCGTAGTTTCCTAGTCAAAGGTTGGAAGTGGTCTGAACATGAGGTGCAGGAGAACATCACGTGGTGAAACGAGACGCTCATCCCACACTCACACTTCGTCGGTACGCACATGCATCTCCAGACGCTCACGTGCAGACGATGCATGATGCGAGCTAGGTAGGTCGGCTCTCCAGGGAAGAAGACTCCTGCCCTGCAGGGGGGAGAGGTGTCGTCCCACTCCTTGGCCGTGGCCATTGGGTGGAACTCCTTCTCCCACTGCTTCCACGCCTGCTTGGTTAGTTCCGCATATACGTCGGCCAGGCCGATTTTCATCGTCACTGTCGAGGAGCCAACTCCTCTTTTTGCTGCTCTATCCGCCTTCTCGTTTCCAGAGAGGCAGACGTGCGCTGGTACCCACTGAGAGCGAACTTCCGTACCGCGGGTGATCAGCTGGTGGGTAGTTGTCGCGATCTCACGCACAAGATCCTCCCGTGCGTTTTGAGAGTTGGACTTGATGGCTGTCAGCGACGCCTTGGAGTCGCTGCAGATAACAGTGGCGAAGGGAGTGACTGGTATAGCCAGCAGCTCAGCGGTGAAGACCGACACTGCAGGTAGTGATTAGGAGTGTGTGAGGTTGTTGAACTCCGGGATCACAAAGGCAGCTCCAGCTGCACCATCCTCCATCACAGAACCATCAGTGAAGATCTTCAGGTGGTGTTGGTACTTTTCTTCCAGGCATAGCCTAACTGTGACTACTGAAACGAATGGATTCTGGTCCTTCTTTAGCCCTTCCATGTCCACCTCAACGTGCGCTCGTTCCAGGAGCCAAGGTGGATCCCTATGCATCGGCCTCGTCGCCATCTCAACACCATCCAGTCCTGCGCTCAGGACCAGGTCGCAGACCAGGTCACAGATGGAGGAGTAGGACTGGAGTCAGGAGGGGTTACGGAAGGTATCAGTTATCTCGTCGACGGTGGAGTTTTCGACAGTCTGGCATCTAAAAACATACTTACTACAGACGAGCTGGATGTGGCGGCGGAACGGGAGGAGCCCGGCCTCTCTGTACACCAGGCACTGCGGCAGGGACTGCGGCAGCCCGAGGGCCAGTCGCAGACCGCGCTCCTCTATGGCGGTGAGACGGGCTAGACCCGTTTTCTAGAGGTGGGGCATGGCTTCCAGTCCGTACGACAGGCGTGAGCGCACCAGGGCCCGCACCACGTTCACTAGGATCTTGGGGGTGTTCGCCCAGGGCTGAGCAGGTAGCACCTTGATCACGTTGAGGGCTCTGGAGGCGTTCCGCGCGTTGTGCGCGACCTGCTGGTTCGTACGCCCCGCATCTGCCTTTGCCTCCCAGCTCAGTCAGCCAGTCGAAACTGGTGCATGGCTGGGGGGTGTAGCAGTTCACAATCATGAAATCCAACTGCCCCTGAACATGAACCCTCACTCCGCAGGTATACCCGTTGGGAGGACCTGTGATGTTCGGTTCGTTGCTAAAGAGGACGTTGTGTCTGATGTATATGCAGGCCATGACCTTGTCCCTCGGAGAGACCGGACCGACGACTGGCGAGTAGTAATACCCTTCCAATCTGGGCAGGCTACCCGGGGGGCAGGCCAGGGACTGCAAACACACGACTTCAAACTGATGTCTTGACACATGTTGTACAAGTTGATCAAGGTTGGTGTTGATGGAACGACAATTCCACTGACAAACCGTGAATCTATTGAACGTGATGTTAGAAGGCATGGTTAAAACTCACTTGTTTGCGCTTATGAATCCATCAGCCGATGGACTCGGGCAAATTCCCGTCTGCGAGCGAGTCTCTCATCCCCGACATGACCAACAGGAGGTCGAGGGAACGAGACATCGCCGGAGTTTCTTCTTCATGGCCCGTCATACCGTTGTAGAGGGCTGTGATCATGCGCAGGAAGGGGGCGCAGTCCCCACTCAGCCTGGCCTGAATCAGTCCGAGCATCAGGTTCCACAGGAAACCGTCGAAGGACGGTGTCTCCTGCTGTAGGTCGACGCTGGACTCGTTCAGTAACTTGGTCAGTTCCGTCGTGAGCCCGTCGGGTTTGGTGGTCTGCTCTTGGATTTTCTTCTCCAGAGCCTGGTTCTTTTGCTGCTCTAGGACCAGCTGGTACTGGAGGGCAGCCTGTTTCTCCACGCCTTTGGTCGACTTTTTCTTGCGCCTCCTTTTCTTGCTGCTTTTGGAGCTGTCTTCCCCCTCGGCTCGGTGTCGTCCGCCGTCAGGGAGTCCTCCACTCCGTCAGGTGACTCCAGGATCATCGGTGGGTTGGACTCGGTCTCTCCCAGCGGGTGAGCTGATCGAGGCGGGCGAGTAGGGCGGTCACTTCCTTAGAGTGGCCTCCTTTTGCCACAGACTGGTGTTTCCCGTCTGGGACTCTCGCCGCTGCCTGAGAGCTCTGTCCCGGGCGTGGGTTGATGGGGTTTTCCTGCTGGGCCCCCTGTTGGCCGTGCCTCCCCTCGCTGCTACCCTCGCGTACGACACCGGTGTTCCGGTGTCCGCAGAGAGCGAGGACGGTGCTGTCCGGTCTCGCGACCAGCAGTTGTCCACTGCGGCAGAGGCAGGCTGTGCAGGGGGCGGAGCCTTTGGTTTCATTTCGTTGCGGGCCTTCTGCATGGAGACGTTGTAAGGTAGGTAAGTCTTGCTCCTCAGCAGATTCGTCCTTTCGCGAATCTGCATCTCGGGGCAGCCCTTGTAGGCCGCCGAGTTGCGGCCATTACAATTCACGCAGGAGAAGACCTGCGCGTCGCACTGTTCGTGTGAGTGCAAACCTTTCCCGCACTTGGAGCAGCGGGTCTGTTTCGATCGACACTGCTGCTTGGAGTGCCCAAGGGTCTGATACTTGGTGCACCGTCTCACCGGTGCGGCAAAAGCCTGCACCGTGAACGGTGTGGCACCGAGCCATACCTCAGTGGGCAGCTCCGTTGCTTCCAGGGAGATCTTGACGGCAAGAGAGGGCTCCTGCTTGCGGTTGTTGAGTCTGACGACTCCCGCTACGCGATGCCCTCCCGCTTCCAGATCTTGTCTGATGAGTTTCAGCTCGTCGCCACCCATGGGGATGGGCCCCACTACTCCTTCGACCACGGGTCGTGGAATCCGGGCTCATATGGGGGTTCCCCCGGGCAGCGGAGGGAAGCGGCCTAATGGAGCGCACTGCTCCCACCGCGTTGCTGAGAAGCTGGCTGCGGTGCCATGGTCCGAGCTTGTCGAACCTGGCCGATCCACCGCCTAAGTCGTGGATCACTACCGGGAAGTCCACGAATGCCGGGCCCGGGTACTCGGCTGGAATTGCTTCCTGCGGGAGTTGTCGTCGGACTGGCTTCTGGATTGTTGTTCCGGTTTTCCAGGCTTTCTGGATGGGTATTCCTGCCTCGGTTTGGGGGCAGGGTTGGTTTTCTGCACTGTTGGCGCAGCCTTCGGCTTGTCGGCCGGTTGGGGGCTTTTCTTCCCCACGTTGTCATGGCCACTGGTGGCAGCCGGTATGATGGTGTTGGTTGGGCTGGCGGGAGGGGTGGTAGCTGTGTCAGCCATCACATTCTCACCCACTCTGGTCATTTTAAGTGGAGTTCTAGAGTCCAGGCTCTCTCCCTCCGAGTTGGAGCTGTCGCTTGACAGCCGTCTCTTTCCTCGCTTCATAAAATCGGACTCTAGGTCCTTTGGGGGCTCTGTCGGGCTTGGGGGGGGGGGGGGGTTGCTTCCAGGTTCTACCGGCTCTCTCCCCAGTGAGTCCTCTCGGCTCCCCGGTTCTTCCTTGGAGGGGGGGGGGGGGGGGTCCTTCTTGTGTTCCTCCATTCCCTAGCGGAAGGAGGGCTGCTTGGAAATGTGGCTCTACCCAGCGGGTAGAGCTTGTCGCCCCAACAACCACAGAAACGCTCACACACTGATGTCCAGCGAACACAACCACTCACACACTGATGTCCAGCAAACACTACCACTCACACGCTGATGTCAAAGGAACACAAACACTGCACCACCCTCACACAATAACTACTCACCACAGACAACAACGGTATCCAAAAAGAAGGTGGTGGTGAAGTGTTGCTTAGTGTCCTCAGATGTCAGTTGACATATTAGGGACAAGTTGTGACCAATGCCGAAGCACGATTCAATAATTCTTTACTTCCACGGAAACCAGAAGGCTCGTTAGGACGGACAGCTCGGGACGGCCACCTCGACTCTCACACCCCCCCTAACGGTATCTAAAAGGAAGGAACAACGGCCACACTCAAATACACGACGTACTGTATACACGCTTCAGACACAGGCTTCGGAGTCGCACACCACAGATACAGATGATGATGATGTGGGGCTTTATGTCCTCGGATGTCGGGTTGACATATTAGGGACAAACTGTACGAAACTCTTAAAAGTAAAGATGAGTGGGGGGGGGGGGGGGGGGGGGGTGAGAGTGTCGCTTTGGCTTCAGTACGTGTAATCATGTCCGGGGGGCAGCAAGGCGCCTACTGTTGCATAAAAAATACATTTTGTCGTTGGGACAGCATTTTACTGCGGATAAAAAACGACGACCACCTGCTCACAGCTGTAGATGGGCCTGTAATGAGGGCAGCATACATTAAAAACTGTTAATCCATTCAGCTTTTGTTAAAGGAAGAAACCTTGTTAAAGGAAGAACCCTTAAAAAAGCTGATTATGGTTTAGAGATTCTTCTCCCCAGCCACGCAGCCGGGGAGCGACTCAGTCGGTCGCCATTCCAGTTTCAACATGCGTGACATGTTCTGGGCGACAACGACGCGCCTGCTACTGTTTAAAAATCCATTGTTCGGACAGAAGTCTATTTTCAGTTAAAAGGAGACAAAAAGTCTCATGGCCTTAAAAACTTAGGCATATGGGTAGTCATAATATGCAAAAATAGCACGTTGAAAGAAAAAGGGGAGACAAAAAGTCTCGTGGCTGTGAAAAGCAACAGCCACATAGGCATTTGGATATTGATACTATGCAAAAGTCGCATAGTAATCTTACATAGGTTAGTAACATATTATGGGGTTTGTTATTATTTAAGGAGAGAAGAGTAAGGCACTTGCCGCGCTGGGGCGTTGGTCACGCTCGGCAAGCACGGCGGAGGGTTAGCGGTGTTCAGGGAGCTGAACGCAGCGCTTCCTCCACCGAGCCCTGTCGTCAGTGGGGGTCACCCTTCGCTTCCCCTAACCCCGGGGACGGACCCCGGCAGGTCACGGGGGAGCGGTGGGTGACGCAATGCGGACGTCACGGGGTGTCCCTCATTCTACAGGCAGGCTGCCATGGGACAGCTGTAGATCAGTTTGGCGGCGGCACGGAGAGGGCTCCAACCCTCTCGCTGGTGACGCACTGCCAGGCTTTGGATACACAGGGGGAGTCCCAGGCTGATGAGCTTATCAGACAGGGGTTTAACCTGATCTGTGCAGTTTATACATTTGAATAATATATGATAAAAGGACACTGGCTCACCGCATACACAGGGTGTGGGCACAAACATGACCCTCCACCAGTCCATGTGTATCCGGTGCATGATGCGTGCAAGGTGTGTCGGCACTCCAGGGAAGAAGATTCCGTCCCTGCAGGGGGAAGTCCGATCGGCCCAGTCTCTGGCTAGTGCCTGGGTGCGAAACTCCTCCCCCCACTGTCTCCACACCTGTACAGTTAGCCTGGAATAAATATCGGCCAGGCCGAGGTCGAGGTTGACTGCCGCCGACTCGGTTCCTTCGGCCCCTCTCTTCGCTGCCCTGTCAGCCTTCTCGTTGCCGGAGAGACTGACGTGTGCTGGCACCCACTGGAAGCGTACCTCCGTACCGCGGGTGATCAGCTGGTGTGTCGTGGTCACGATCTCGCTCACCAGATCCTCCCGTGCGTTGGCAGAGTTGGATCCGATGGAGGAGAGCGCGGCCTTGGAGTCGCTACAGATGACTATGGCTGACGGCGGGGTATGGATGGCGTTCATATGTTGTAGTGCCATCAGAATGGCCACCAGCTCAGCCGTGTAGACCGACACGGCTGGTAGAGAGAACGAGTGGGTCATGTTGTTGAACTCGGGAACAACAAATGCGGCACCTGCCGCGCCGTCATCCAACACAGACCCATCGGTGTAGATCTCTAAGAAGTTAGTTCCTTTCCAGGAACTCGTTGGCTACAAACTGCGCCACAAGCGGGTTCTCCTCCTTTCTCAGGTTCCCCATGCCCACTTGGACGTTCGCTCTCTCCATCAACCAGGGAGGGTAGGGATGAATGGGCCTCTCAGCCACCCGGGCCCCATCCACCCCCGCTCCTCGAACCAGGTCGCGGATTGAATCGCAGATGGATGAGCTGAGCCGTCCCTGGGCTGGACCTCGAAAGGACTCTTCTACTTCCTGCGCTGTTGAGTTGGACACTGTCTGGCAGCGGAACTTGTACTTGGCTGCACTAAGCTGGATGTGCTGCCCCAACGGCAGCACACCCGCTTCCCTATACACCAGACTGTGGGGCGCAGACTGCGGTAGCCCGAGGGCTATTCGCAGTCCGTGTACCTCAATCCGGGTGAGACGGGCCAGGCCCGTGTCGGTGATGTGCGGCATGGCCTCCAGGCCGTAGGTCAGTCGCGAGCGCACCAGGCACCGCACCAGACTGACGAGGGTCTTTGGAGAGTTAGCCCAGGGCTACGCGCTGAGGGCTTTGATGAGGTTGAGGGCGCGAGAAGCGTTCCTCGCGTTGTTGTCCACCTGTAAATTGGTCCGCCCTTGGCGACTGAAGCTCACGCCCAGGTACTTGACGTTCTTGGAAGCGAAGATACATTCATCGTTGATCCTGACATGTAGATTCCTATTGAGGAGATTGTTTGTGTGGAACGGGAAGAATACAGTTTTGGGGATGGACAAGGTAAACCCGTTCTCCCTCATAAACCGTACCACCCCGTCCACCGCCGCCTGAAACAATTTCATGAACCTCTTGACCGTGGTGCTCTTCTCCAGGAACAGACGCCGGATGTGTGTGTCCAACCATATAGCCAAGTCATCGGCGTACATGGTTATGACCACCTTCCCAGTCACTGCCGTGACGACGTCGTGGACCATGACGTTGAAGAGTAGCGGCGCAATGACAGAACCCTGTGGGACACCCATACTCACTGTTTTCACAGCGGACATGGCCCCTTTCCACCGGACCTGCATCGAGCGCCCGGATAGAAACGTCTTGATGTAGTCGTACATCTTACCAGAGATGCCTATTTTCTGGAGTTTCTGCAGAAGCTTGGCGTGCCAGACCTGGTCGTAGGCTCGAGAGACGTCGAAAAGGCAAGACAAGAGGACCTTCCTCTTCCCTAACGCCCTCCCGATGTGTTCTCCCAGCTTTACCAGATGATCCGTGACACCCCGCCCCCGTCGGAAGCCGGCCTGACACGCAGGAAAGACTTTCTTGGACTCACAGAAGTATTCGAGACGGTGTTTGACCACCCTCTCAAACACCTTTCCCAGATGGGAAGTGAAGGAGATGGGCCGGTAGCTGCCGAGCTCCTTCCTGGGTTTGCCGTGCTTGTGGATGGGAACGACTACGGCGTGTTTCCACCCCGAGGGGACCGCGCCTCCCTCCCAGCACCTCTGGAAGAAGCCCAGCACAGTCTTGAGAAAAGACTCGGGCACCTCCCTCCACATATGGTACGACACTGTGTCCACGCCGGTGGACACCTTGACCTTCTTGATAGACGACAGGGCTCGTTTGAGTTCGGCGAGAGTCAGAGGGGAATTAACCGTCAGGCTGTCGTCGGGCTCCGGGTCAGAGTAGTCGGCCTCCATGTCACGACGGCGTCGGCGCATGTCCGCAGGGAGACTGTCGCAGTTACTCGCCTCGGCGAAGGCTTCGGCGAAGGCGTCCGCCTTGGCCTGGTCCGTGCTGTAGACGCTGTCACCCTGCCGGAAGTCGTACTCGGGGGCAATGACTTGCCCCTTCATCTTTTTGATCTTCCTCCACACTGCACCCAGGTCCTGTTTGTCGGTCGACACGGAATCTGCAAAAGACATCCAGTGGTCCTTCTTGGCCTGAGCAAGAGTTCTGTTGCAGTTTCGGTTGGCCGCTTTCATTTCCTCGTGCGTCTCCGCGTTCTGGATTCTGCAGTAAAAGCGGTACCTCATTCTTTTCTCTTTGACTGCCTCCTCGCAGTCCTTATTCCACCAGGGGTTGCTGTTCGGGCGTGGAGTGCCACTGCTGGAGGTGGGGATAGCTACCCTTGCCGCTGCCAAAATGGAGGAGATTATCTGGCTGTTGACCTCCTCGATGTCGGCCTGGCCTATGTCGATATCCTTGGATCCCAGCAGACTCCGAAACAGGTCCCAGTCCGCCTTGTCGTAATTATACTTGGATACCGGAGCCGGACACCCTACCTCAGCTGTACCGCACATACTGATGACGATGGGCAGGTGGTCGGAGGAGAGTGAGTCCTCTCCCACCTCCCAGCCCACCCCGTCAGCAATATCCGCAGAAGCGAAGGTCAGGTCAATGGCCGTCTGGCCCTGATCCGACCGATCCGGTATCCTCGTGAACGACCCGTCGTTCAGCACGATGAAATTACTGTCGTTGATCTGGCCGGTTAGCATCGGGCTGGAGTACTCGAAGCCCTTCTCCCAACTGCTGTCCCGGACATTGAAATCACCCGTGACCAAGCACCTGCTACCACCGCCCACCTCGCTCAGCCACTGGAAAGTGGTGCACTTAGCGGGGGTGTAACAGTTGACCACAGTGAAGTCAGCCCGGCCTTTCACTCGGACCCGAACGGCACAAGAGTATCCGTTGGGAGGGCCCGAGGTCTCGGCTACTTCACTGGCTTGGACATTGAGTTTAATGTAAATGCAGACCATCACTCTGCCGTCCGGGGCGACCGGGCCGCAGACCGGCGGGTAATAATACCCTTCGAGTCTGGGCAAGTCGCCCGGCCGACAGTGCAGTGACTGCAGAGACAGAATTTCGTAGTCCACGTGGGAGACGTGTTGGATCAGCTGAGCTGCATTCCTCTTGACGGCACGACAGTTCCACTGCATGATCTTAAGACTGAATTTGACGTCAGAAAAGAGTAGATATAAAACAGATTAAAACAAAGGAACAATCCGTCGGTCAACGAGTGGCCGAGGATAAGTCCTTGTCGCCTGAGCAGGCCAGGCCCGTCAGACCCTGACCGGTGAGGTCGCTGACGAGCGCCGTCAGGTTCCTGAGGAGGGGCTCACGGTCCCCCGTCAGTCTCGTCTGCAGAAGACTGATCATCAGCTTCCACAGAGAGACATCGAGGGACTGAGACTCCCCTGCGCCTTGCTGTGGCTCTACGCCGGCTGTGTCGAACAGCTCGTTGAGCTCTGTCCTCAGGTTTTCACGCTGGGGAGCTGGCGTTATCTCCTGAAGCTTCTTCTCCAGGATCTTGGTCTTGCGCTGCTCTAGGAGCAGCTGGTACTGGAGGGAAGCGGTCTTCAGGCCAGCTTTCCCCGTCTTCTGCTTGCGCACCCTCCTGCGCTTGGCCTTGGGGCTGTGCATCACTTCTTCCACGGCATTAGTGCCGAGGGTCCCGCTGCAACCCGCTGACTTCGTGGGTGCTGTATCTGAGCCGGCCTCCGGCAGTGGACTAACCGGCCTCCCGGTGGGCGCTCCTCCTGTGACGTCGGCCAGACTTGCAAATAGGTTAGCTACCGCTTGAGCGGTCCTGTTTTTCTTGCCCCCAGGGGCGGACACCGACGCCGGCTTGGGGTTCGTCTTGTTGGTGGTTCTGGGGACAGGGCCATGACCCGTTCCTTGGCCCATCCTGCCGCCACGCCCCGCCGTCACACTGGCGTACGACAGCGGGGGGCCGCTTCCTGACTTCAGGGATGCGGCGGCCACGCTGACCCGGTCACGCGACCAGCAGCCGTCCACCGCGTTAGACGTCGGTGTAGCGGGCCCCTGCTCGCGTGGCTTGAGGTCAGCGCGTGCCCTCTCCATGGCCACATTGAAGGGCAGGTATTTCTTGCTCCGGAGGATGTTGGCCCGCTGACGGATCAGCACCTCCGGGCAACCTTTGAAAGCGGCCGAGTGGCGACCGTTGCAGTTGACGCATGACAACTCCTTTGAATCGCAGTTGTCATGCGTGTGGGTGCTTTTGCCGCATCTGGAGCAGCGGCTCTGGCGGGACCGGCACTGTTGCTTGGTGTGCCCAAGCGTCTGGCACTTGGTGCACCGTCGCACCGGCGCGGCATACGCCTGCACACAATACGGCGTGGAGCCCAGCCAGACCTCTTCCGGCAACTCGGTTGCCTCGAGGCTGATTTTAACGGCCATGGAGGGCTCGTTTTTCCTGTTGTTAAGTCTGGTGACTCCGGCTACCCGGTGGCCCCCAGACTCAAGGTCCCTCCTCACCAGCTGCAGTTCCTCGCCTCCCATGGGGATGGGTCCAACGACACCTTCCACCACAGGACGTGGGATTCTGGCACCGATGGGAACGCCCCCAGGGAGCGCTTCCAAACGTGCCAGTTTGGTTTGTTGGTCCTCCGTAGAGCACCCGACCAACCACTTCCCGGACGGGAGGGGTCTTATTGAGCTGACGGCTCCAACCGCGTTGGCCAGCAGCTGGCTACGGTGCCATGGGCCCAGCTTGTCGAAGCGGGCCGTTCCACCACCGAGGTCGTGGATCACGACAGGGTGGTCGACAAAGGCGGGAGCCTGTTGTGACGGCTTCCTGCGGTAGCCACCCTTCGTGTCCTGTCTTGGGACGTTGGTCGCCTTGGGAGCGGCAGGCGCGTGCGCCTTATCCTTCTTGGCAGGAGGAAGGGGCAAGCCCACCTCCCCTTTGTCTGCTTGGGCAGCAGACCGTGGAGTGGCGGTCATGGACTTGGTCGGGCTGGCTGGGGCGGATGACGTCGCCGAAACATCAATCATACCTCCCTCCCCGATTTTGGAAATTTTGAGCGGTGTTTGGGAAGCAACTCCCTCCGCTCCGGAGCTCCCGCTGTCGCTGGGGCGCCTTCTCTTGCCTCTGGAGAGGCAGTCCTCGCTCTCCGACCCGGAGGAATCCCCGGGGGAGGGAGGTCCACAGATACAGCACAAAGGAACACAACTAACACGAACAAAGAGAACTCTCTGGAGTTACAGCCAATCGGCTCACGCGACACTAACACCGAGTTGCCTCACAAGGGCAGCTATTGGATAGCGCTGTTGAGTTCACTCCACTCGGCGGCCAAGCCGGCGTGACGAGCGCGCCAAACACCGAACGACTCTACAAGCTTAAAAGCGAGAGGACCGTCGATGAACACTGACGCACACCACAGCAGGAAGGCACACTCAACACACGGTTTCACAAGAGACTCGGCCACACACGGCAGATATACGCAGAAACACAACCACAAGGCACCCCGTAGCAACTTTCGGTACTAGAAGAGTCCATAAAAGGTACTGACATGGTACAATTAACATATGCAAATAATGTATAAAGGTGCACCTCCTGAGTGCATCGTGAACACCTCTGTAGTTCTCGTTCTTTTGGGGTATTCAAAAGGTGCTCGGAAAATGTCTGGAAAGTGCATAAAAGGCACGCCTGCAGTACTCAGAAGGTGTCTTCAAGGTACCAGGCTGTCAATCACTCCCCGTGATTATTTTTCATGGATTACCTCCCGTAGACAAGCGCAAATTCTGGTTGACTTGTCTTGATCGACCCAGAGTTACTACAGCAAGGGGATAGCCAAGTGAGCGAGCCTTGTCACGATAGGCCTGTAAACGGAGTGGCGCAACGGGCGGGTGGTTGGCAGACAGGCGCTCCACTCTTCCGGTCAGCGCGTAACCGTAGCTTTCTGTAGCTAATGTCGATGGGGAGGGCTGAGATTGTTTCGATTTTAAAGTGCATTTTACGCTTAGATCATACCTACCACAATGCCCGTTCAATTTTGAAGGTATCTGCTATATAATATCTTCAGATTATTTTGAGCTTTTTTGTTTGTTTTTGTTTTATTTTGTTTTTGTTTGTTTAATAGTAGCTTACGCAGCATTGACTCCTGTTCAGTTCTTGTTCAGTAGATACACCAGATATATCTCATGGTTTGAAAAATAAGTGAGAGGAAGACAGGATATTTTGTCTTTAGGGTTCTCTTTTTCATTCCAGCATTGTTGTTTTATAATATAAAATATTTATTTATTTTTAATGCGGACAAATCAACGCGGATAAAAACTGAGCGACATCAGTTACCGATCTCCCGTCAGAAACTCTCTACCTGGTTTGTTTGTTGTTGTTTTTCGCGCATCAACGTCCACCCATTATAATAATGATTATATAGCTATCATAACTGAATGTAAAAGTTTTTTGTTAAAAAACAAATGTTTGTCTGTCTGTATGCGGGTTTAACTCATTATGCCAGTGTGTACACGTAAGGATGATTAAAAAACAACAACAACTTTTTTAGCCATTCGGAAAAATGTTCCAGTTTACAAACTAAATTTTTACAATGCAGTGAAATCAAATGATAATAAAAATAATAAAAAAGAAAGAGAAAAAGAACAAATACGCACGCACGCACACGTACACACACACACACGCACGCACACGAACGCACGCTCGCACGCACGCACGCACGCACGCACGCACGCACGCACGCACGCACGCACACACACACACACACACACACACACACACACACACACACAAAGAACAGTACATGACAGACCTTTTCAAATGTTTCAACTTTTTTGACTCGTTTGGTTTTCTGATTGAAGTAATTTTGGAAATCGTCATCCTGCGATGCAATCTATGTTGTGAGGAAAATTATG
>OY757556.1:9182294-9189731 GCA_963584105.1 Alviniconcha strummeri
CTGTCAAAACGCCTTGAAAAAACCGTTCTCCACAAACCTCTCCCATCTCCAAGAAAACAACCTCAGCAATCCCTTTCAGTCAGCCTATCGAGCAGGATACAGCAATGAGACCGTATTGTTACGTATTGTAAACTATATTCTTTTCGCTCTGGACAATGACAACATTTCTGTTCTTCTTTTGTTGGATCTTTCTGCCGCTTTTGACACTACTGACCACAAAATTCTCCTCTCCCGCCCGAACTCTGTTTTTGGCATTTAGTCTACTGCACTCCAATGGTTTCACTCATACCTCTCAGACAGATATCAGTCCACTTCAGTCAGTAACTCGTCTTCGTCACCATCACATCTCATGTACGGTGTGCCTCAGGGCTCAGTACTGGGGCCCATTCTCTTCGTCCTGTGCACTACGCTTCTCTCCGATATCATAGCTAACCACTCTGTAAAGCATCAGATTTTCGCAGATGACACACAGCTCCAGAAATCCGCTCCTCTCAGTGAAGTGACCAACCTCACCAAAGAACTCAATGCACGCACAGACGACATAAAAACATGGATGACGGAAAATCAGCTCAAACTGTACGACGACAAAACAGAAGCTCTTCTCTTTCCCTTTTCGTCTTCCTTGAAACCTTCTACCGTTTCCCTCTCTGACTCGATTACTCTTGGCTTTCACAACACCCCCTTCTCTGATTCTGCCAGGAACCTTGGATTCATTCTTGACTCGAAACTGTCCATGAAGAAGCACATTATAAAAATCTGCCAAACTGCTTATTTCGAGCTTAAACGCATTAGTTCAATCCGCAGGTTTCTCACTGAAGACGCAACCAAGACTCTTGTTACTTCCTATATCCTTTCACGGCTTGACTACTGCAACTGTCTCCTCATGGGTACACCTAATTCTGTCATCCAACCTCTCCAGAAAATTCAGAACTTTGCTGCAAGACTTGTTCTCTTGGCACCCCGTCACCACCACTCAACACTTTTCCTGGAAAAACTGCACTGGCTTCCCATTTCAGAACGTATTAAGTATAAAGTCGCTTGTATGTGTTTCAGTGCTATAAATGGTTTTGGTTCTGCTTATCTCTCTGAACTGCTGCATGTCTACACTCCATCTCGTACACTACGCTCTTCTTCTGACACCCGCATGCTGGAAATCCAACAATACAACGCAAGTCTCATGGCTTCCGCAACTCCTCTTGCTTTGGACCCCACATTTGGAATTCACTCCCACAAGACCTTAGACACTGCTCAACCCTGTCATCTTTTAAAGCCAAACTGAAAACCTTCCTCTTCTCACAGTATTTCCATCCTAACTAATATCAGTACCCAGTTTCTGCTACAGTCAGTGTATGTATGCGCGCACGCGCGTGTGTGTGTGTGTGTGTGTGTGTGGTGCGTTTTTTTTATATATATTATTTCTATATATATAAAACTTTATGTAAATTGTTTTGGTAGGACTATGCTCTACATGTGTATAGAATATCATATTTAGGTTAATATATATCATGTGAACGCTCAGGGCGTTGATGAGTGCATGATAAATGTACATTATTATTATTAAAACGCCAGTAAGTGCGTGATACGGGCAGTTCATAAAACTGGGTCTTGGGTGCCGCTGTTGCCTGCTACTTGTAAACAAATTGTAACCTCTGAAGCTGTCGGTGTGCTCTCGGCGCACAAAGGGAGTTTTGGGGCCAGCGATGGGTCAAGTGCATCCCCACTGTCAAGTGGATCACTGAACTCGGCCGGCAGCGCGAGCTAGGTAGGGACGTACACGTGGTGGGTTGGCTAGGGTTAGGGGGCGGGGGCGGGGGAGGAGGGGGGGGGCACCGTTTTTTGTTTGTTTGTTTGTTTGTTTGTTTGTTGTTGGACAGCATTAGTTTCATGCTATTCATAGCCAAAGTCCGAGCCGAACCTTAGGCCAGGACACCCGAGATTTCGCTAGCGATTTCGCGCGGGACTATACTGCCTGTTTTTATTGTCGACAGGTTAGCGTTTTCACGACTAGTGACCTCTTCGAGATCGCTTGGATGTTGCAGAAGTAAAACATAACGAATCACATCCAGAATCTGGGCCTGCCATACATGCTTACCGATCATTAAACGTGGGAAGTACGTCGCAAGGAAATGAACGAAGCTTGTCAGTGCGCATGCCCTGATGGGATAGCCCCGTCTAAAATTAGCGCGTAGTGACACGGGAGCTGACGTTTTAATTTTGATCTCAGCGCGAAGTCAGCCACTTTTGTCTCGGCATCTGTCAGGTGGATACGTTAATGTAGGTAGTCGAAGTCGCTTCGCCAGGCCACACCGGCTCTCAACCAAAGAGCGGGCAAGGGTCTAATTACGATGAGGTGACGTCACCTCGCGTGAGCTGCCCATCTGTCACAGCAAAGTCCACTTCATGGGAAAGTGTCAAGTGGACTGGCAGCCAACTAAGGGCCTGTGGAACTCTTTAAAATAATGACCAGGGTCCCCTCAGCGGGACAGGGTATGCCATAAACACCAGTACGCACTATACAATGAAACAGTTTGACCCCCCCCCCCGTCCCCCCCCCCCCCCCCGCAAAAAAAGAAAAAGAAGTCGAGGTCAGTCCACGTTTACCTTCAACCCCATCAAACCATAGCAGTCTTCCATCAAACGTGTTATATTTACAGGGCATCCACAACACATGCTCAAAGCACAAGATTATTCAATACCTACGTAATCATATTTGACACAGCAATACCTACGTAATCATATTTGACACAGCTGACACCTATGGCCTTGTAATCTACCCAAAATACAGAATAAATTCATTTTAATCATTATCTGAAGCGGGGATAATAAAACACAACGCAACACAGCGCGCGAGTGCATTCACACACACCGATACACACATCGAGGGAAGAAGAAAGATGTATTACAATGTTGCTGGAAAAGAGTGACAAACCGTGCACCGAATGAATTTTTCGGTACGTTTTATCACGCGGCGACAAAACATGCCGGTGAGACAAAACGTGCAGGCAGAACTTCACAATATGCCACGGGGTGACAAAACACCGTATAAAGGCCAGTTCGGCTCAGTGGTGTACGAGAGGCATACCGAAAGTGTTCTCGCATTGCGGTGACGTCGCACAGGCGTGACCGTAGTAATCGGTAAATTGATTTTTCCCCCCAATATATACCTTTATGTTTCACAAACTGTAAAGTATGGTAGATTGTGAAAAGAGGATTGTTATAATTGGCTTTTGACGCCCAGTCAGCCATGACGATTATATTAGGGCAATTTGTTTTGTTGATATATTTCAATTTTCCATCACGGACTGCAAAAAGCGACATAAAAGTGAAAATTGTGGGCAGTGATGTCTAAGGTGAAGATCTGTTTTATAATATTGTAACATATTATGAACGCGTAGAATCGTAAACAGTAACAATGAATATAAACATGTAATATAAACAGTAAAAAGAAGTAACGGTACATGCTGTGATCAGCAAAATGTAGCTTGATCAGTGAAGTGTGATATCAACGGCGAAAAGTAATATGAACAATAGGCATAGCCGCTCTAACACGTGAACTGCTTCATGTACAGCGATCCAGCATTTTTATTGTCTTTATGTTTTTATCCCCTTTGGGATAAGATGAATACAAAGAAAGAAAGAAAGAACATCCTTATCTATCGTTAAAAGACCATCCTCTGGCTTCAAAGAATGTGGACGACAATTTTTAACATCTTTCTCACACCGATCATAAATGCCCATATTTTGTATGGTGGCACATGCCATTTTGCATCTGATCACTTAATTCTTCACATCGCATCTCTTTCTTGGCGGCCCCCCTCCTTCCTACCCAACTCTTGTAGTTGGAGGTGGTGGTGATGTTAGACTTACTAAACGCCGAGGTACTGGAGGGAACCGAACTCAAAGAGGTAGGGGGAAGGGAAACTATACTAACGCAACACTGTCACCACCAGAATGATTCTGCATTAACAGCGGTGTAAGCCATCTTCCATTAATTGTGAGGGGCAGAGTCACAAGGCAACATTTTATTGACTAACACCGACAACCTCATTCTTTTCCCTTTCACCTTGCATTTATAACCTACACTGTTTATTTGAATGTTAACAGTTCAGTTCAATGTTGCTTTACAGCCACAGAAACCACCAGGGCTTAATAGGGTCGGGGAGCCCAGGACGGCCACCTCGACTTTCACACAACTCCTGAGCTTTGAAGAGGTGTTACAAGTAAACATGGTGCTTAACGTCCACATAAACCACAAAGCTTATTAGGGACGGGGGAAGGGGTGTTAAAGTAAACATCGTGCTTATAACGTCCACAGAAACAACAAGGCTTATTAGGGACGGGGAAGGGATGTTAAAATAAACATCGTGCTTAGCATCCACAGAAACCACAAGGCATATTAGGGACTGAAGGGTGTTAACAAAACATTCTCATTTTATATCTCTCGTTTCAGTATGGTGTATAGCTTCTGAGCATTCAAGTTCAGTAAATCGCCACTGCTTCGCAAGAGAAGAGACGGGAGAAAGCCTGGCGGCTAGATTAAAGGCTACGCAAAACGGGATTAGGTGGATAGGGGTTAGTTATCAAAGCAGCAGGCCCTCACCCCTGCAAAACCTCTTGTCATAACAAGTGGATTCCAATAAGGACAGCAGTCTCTGATGTAACGCCTGTCAGGCAAATGCACGAGCCGTGGGGAGAGAGAAAAAAGGCTAATGTCGCAGCTTTCCCTAGCTGAACACTCGGGGGTCACCAGCTACATCTGTGCAAATGTACATTGACAAATTTTATTGTCCCTAATATGCTTTTTAGCACCTGAGGATATTAAACAAAATGTATGGTATGACACATTTTGTGCATTCCGTAGAGAGAGGATTGTCTGTGACCGCGATTTTGATTACCTTGCCACATGGGCAGCCACATGCAAAAATGGCCAATGATTAATTTCTACACGATAAGCCCACACAGGAAATACACTAGACAGACTCAGGAAAACCTGAGCAGAATAGGCGTGAATGCTATTTACTGCTGTAAGTAGGCCAAGCAGCCTGTGATTTTGTCTAGTTCAACCCCCAAAACACAGTTGTCTGAAGTCCGTTCCGAAGCATGAGTGGAAAAGATCAACTCACTCCCAGTCAGTCTCAGTTTTCCGAAGGGGAGTAACTGCTCTGTCTTCTCAAATTTTATTCATCTGTTTCCTCGGTTTTTGTTTCCCCTCGGGACACGACACCTTTTCAGTATCCATCGGACACCTTTTTCCTATCTTTGGGGCGGAGCTTAAACGGTACCTTTCTCGTAACTCCTATGTACCTACACAGAGGTGCACCTTTACTATGCCGTGTGGGTGTGGCCAAAAATTAATAAGGTGTTGCGGAGGTGTCAAAAGAGAGCACCTCCTGTGCCACTAAAATAAGGAGCACCTAGTTCTGCTCTGGGACAGCACAGTTACTTACACGGTCACAGCATCAGAATCACAGCACGGGTACACACGGAGTCACAGCAACAGAACACACAACGATATAAAATCGCTTAAGCAATGGGGAACACAACACAAATACAGATACAAGCGGATGAACCTCCTGCAAAGTTAGAAAGTAATCGCAAAAATTGCAAAATTGATTCTAATTAATGCAAGATGCTCTCAAGGTAACGAGAGCCACCCGAGAACACAAAACAAAAATCGTTCGTTAAGAAAAAATCGGTAAAAGGTACGATACCATCAGCTTGTCACGATCCGCAATCCCAATCCGACACGGTGGACACGGTGGACTCTCACACAGCTCCTGAACTATGTGGTAGTGGTGTCTCCTGAACTATGTGGTAGTGGTGTCTCCTGAACTATGTGGTAGTGGTGTCTCCTGAACTATGTGGTAGTGGTGTGTGTGTGTGTGGTGGGGTATCCCTCAGCCCACCCCCAGCCCCCACCCCCCGTCACCCGCATCCCTCACCCGCTTTGCTGTTGATAATCAGGCACGGAAACCTTGTGTCGTAGTTGACTGTAATCATCGCAGAAGCTATGCGTGTCGTCACGCTTGCACAGTGAAAAGGAGCAGCTTGGGTAAATTTGTTCAAAGTGTTTAACGCCGAGTGAAGTTGTCTCCGAAGAGGTCCTGGCGGCAACAGAGATCCCACAAGGTAGGTGGGAATCAGGTGTGTGTGTGTGTGTGTGTGTGTGTGTGGGGGGGGAGAGAATCAGGTGTGTGTGTGTGTGGAGGGGGGCGGGGGGCGGGGAGGAATCAGGGAGACGATACATACCTAACGCTACTATGTCACCACCAGAATGACTCCTGCATTAAAGACTGGCAGCGGTGAGAGCCACCTTAACCCTTCATTAATAAATTGTGAGGGCCAAAGTCACACGACAGTGTCCACAGACACACCACAACCTTTTGAAGAGAGACATGAGAGCCGAAGCGGAATCGAACCAAAGTCCTTCAACTGACCAGCCTGACGCCTGACCGCTGGGCCAAGCCGGCTCACCAACGAAATAGCGAAAGCAGCAGCCTGCATAATTAATTTATGATAAGCCCTGACAGGCAGCTCGGACAATCACACACACACACACACACACACACACACACACACACACACACACACACACACACATTCTCATACCATTTGAGGACAGCGAACCGACGGGGCTAAAAGTGGACATTGCCGGCCAACTTTGATGCAGCACGGCCTCTAAGCCACAATGGGCTGTTGTTTAGAACGATACGGGGAAGAAGAAGGTTCAAGATCCGACATCCTGGAGCAATACAGAGAGCAGAAAAGAAGAAGAAAGTGATGGAGGTTTGTCCTGCCTTTAGCTGCAATAATAAATATCGTGCCTTTAGCTGCAGTAATAAATGTTATGCAATTAGCTGCAGGAATAAATGTTGTGCCTTTAGCTGCAATAATAAATATCTTGCATTTAGCTGCAGTAATAAAGGTTGTGCATTTAACTGTAATAATAAATGTTGTGTCTAAAACTGCAATGATAAATGTTATGCATTTAGCAGAAATAATAAATGTTGTGCTTTTAGCTGCAATAATAAATGTTGTGCCTTTAGCTGCAACAATAAGTGTGCATTTAGCTGCAATGATAAATGTTGTGCATTTGGCTTGAACGACAAAATGTTGTGCATTTAGCTGCAACGACAAATGTGCCTTTAGCTGCAGTAATAAATGTTGTGCCCTTAGCTGCAATAATAAATGTTGTGCCTTTAGCTGCAGTAATAAATGTTGTGCCCTTAGCTGCAATAATAAATATTGTGCCTTTAGCTGCAATAATAAATGTTGTGCATTTAGCTGCAAGAATAATAATAATAATAAATGTTGTGCCTTTAGCTGCAATAATAAATGTTGTGCCTTTAGCTGCAATAATAAATGTTGTGCATTTAGCCGCAATAATAATAATAAGTGTTGTGCCTTTAGCTGCAATAATAAGTGTTGTGCATTTAG
>OY757556.1:9189931-9209931 GCA_963584105.1 Alviniconcha strummeri
AATCAACACACAAGGGAGTTAATTAGCGCTCGAAATACGTAACACAAGTACAACAACAAAGACTTGAGTCACATACGGTAACTCTCACCTGGCATGCGTGTAAATACAAGGTACATCCACATAATTATTTGTTGTCCGTGTGACACTCTGACTGGGCGATGGGTAGAACTGATCTTTCTCCGCCGCGTCAGTTTCATCCGCCATCTTCTTTTTGTTGACTCTACAAAAACACCTGTATCTGCCTTTACCCTCTCTAGGTTACACTGCTGCAACTCACTCCTTTCAGGTTGTCCTAAACGCCTTCTTGAGAAACGATCAAAAGGGCAAAACTCCGCTGCAAACCTCGTGCTCAAAGCCAGTAAACGAGATCATGTTTCGGGCATCCTCAGGCCTATTCACTGGCTGCCTATCCAAGCACGCATTGGGCATAAGTTATCAACTCTTTGTCAGTCATTTTTCTCTGATACAGCCCCTGTTTATCTGTGTGGTCTTCTCCGTGTTTACTCTCCATCAAGACATCTTCGCTGGTTCTCTGACTGAAGAACTCACAAGTTACGACCAAAACAGTTATACATTGCTGTTTTTTCTGTGATGCTCTTTCTGTCTTGTATTCTCTGCCTCAGTAAATTAGACAATCAACCACTGCATTTAAAAACGCTCTGAAGACCAATCTGTATAAAACTTCGCAAATGTTCCATTCCAGCCCCATCCCAGCTTGTTCTTCAATCAGTTTAGTTAACTGAGGTGGTCTGTATGAGTGTGTGTGTGTGTGTGTGTGTGTGTGTGTGTGTGTGTGTGTGTGTGTGTGTGTGTGTGTGTGTGAGTGTGAGTGTGTGTGTGTGTGTGTGTGTGTGTGTGTGTGTGTGTGTGTGTGTGTGTGTGTGTGTGTGTGTTGATTAGAACTGCTTGAAGTCATTCTTATTTTCCGCTTGTGGTGTCTCAACATGAGTGTTGTTTGTATCTGAATTCTGTACAGCGCGCCGAGCTCTGTTTTTACGTCAGACGTTCGAGCAGAACAAATATTTCATGATCATTTTTAATTTGAACAGATTTCTCTTATCCATTGTTTCTTCTTGTGTCCTTCTTGTCCTTCTTTTGTTTTCCACTAACTAGATTTACCTAGATGAGTTATGTATCAAATTCAGTGCAAATTACAATATAATTTGTGCGTTATTCCCTCAGAGGGTAGGCTGTTCAGACTGCTCTGTGTCGTACGTTTTACATAAGTTTAGATCACATGCAGGGTGTAAGCTAGCTTTTCATTTCTATTCTTCTGTACCCTGGCTGTGGGCATCCAACCGAACAGTCTGGGACAGAATTCAACTGTTCACCATAACGTCGTACTCTTCATTCTGAGTTTCTCCACAGTCCTCTGTACATGGTGTACTTTGGCTGATCTGACATTAGCGTGGGGTGCATGGCAGTAAGCTGCATGTACACACCGACAAGGAGCTAGTGCTATTTTTGTTTAACAGTCGGAAATGTTGCTGGCCATTTTGTCTTTCCTGTGCTGTGTGGAGCTTCACGTTCATGCACAAGGTAACTGATCGGTTGCACCTGTATATTCCGTCTGAACGTTTACTGACATGACAAATATCTATATTATCAGTATATAACAACTCATTCACAGATTAGTTTCTTTCAGTTTACATATATATATATACACATTGGTACCTATTCATTCGTCCATACCAAATGTATATAGATATACATTTGGTACCTATTCATTCGTCCATACATTCTTGACAGTTTTTTTCTTCTCCGTCACCCCCCCTCCCCCACCCCGTTGCATGTTTCATTCATTCTCTGAGGTCAGTTTGGTGGTCAGTCTTCTTTTTTATTGACTACTTTGTGACAAAAACCACAATTCCTAGTGCTTAGAAGTTATACACGGATAATACGAAATGAATGAATGTATGTAAAACTGGTTATGTCCCCATCTGACTTTTATTCTGTCTGTGCTTACACACACACAGCTAGAGACACACACACACACACACACAGACACACACACACAGCTAGAGACACAGACACACACACACACACACACACACACACGCACACACGCACACACGCACACACACACACACACACACACACACACACACACTCACGCACGCACGGACAAACACACACGCACGTACGCACACACCACACACACATGCACGCACACACGCACGCACGCACGCAAGCACGCACGCACACACACATACATACACACACACACACACACACACACACACACACACACACACACACACGCACAAATACGCACACGCACGTACGCAGACACATACCACACACAAACACACACACACACACACACACACACACACACACACACACACACACACACACACACACACACACTCGCGCGGGCGCGCGCGCGCCCATGTCTCAACACATAAGCAGTCTCCACTCGTGTATACATACAAATCAGACATATAAGTTCCATACGACAACGTCTCACCACTCAAGCAACCCAAACCCTTGTATGCTCTCTTGTCCTCTCTCGCTTAAACTGCTGTAACTCTTTGCTTTCAGCTTGCCCTTTCTATACAAACTTCAGAAAGTTCAAAATGCAGCAGCAAGGCTTGTGTGTAAAGCTAAGAAATCTGACCACATCTATCATATTCTTGAAACTCTGCATTGCCTACCAGTAACACATCGCATTCAATACGGGACAGCTCAGTGGTTAGAGCGCCGGACTCGTGATTGAAAGGTCGCGAGTTCGAATCCCTGCAGGAGCGGCGGGAGAATTTTCTTCTCCAGGGTCAACTTTCTGTGCTGACTCTTATTTCGGTATCCGTTCCACCCCCGTGTTACCGCAGTAGCACGTAAAAGATCCCGGTCATTCTGCCAAAAGTGCAGCTGGCAGGTTACAGCTAAACACGCATACACCTTTCGTATGTGGCTTTGCATGAAGTGACATGGAGCATGGTTGTATGGTGTACGCAGAACTTGCACAGAGACAGCAGCAGTTTCATGTGGCACCAGCCATGCCAGCGCTGTAAGTACACCACTTCGGTGGATATTCAAAAAACGCGCTATAAAGCTAGTCACTCATGTAGAACCACATGCGAGCACAGTGAGTCTGCTCAAGAGAGCGGAGAATAGCCCTATATAAGCGATCATCAATCAAAAACAAAAAACAAAAACAAAAAAACAACAACATTATTTCAACTATCTGCTTCAGTTCCCTCTCTGGAACAGCCCTCAGTATCTGTCCGATCTCCTTCAACCTTATACTCCGGCAAGACAGTTACGATCTGCATCTGACACACGAACCTTTGTCACCCCCCCGTGTAAACACAAAAGCATTAGGTGAAAGATCTTTTTCTTATGCTGGCCCATCTGGCTGGAACAGTTTGCCTCAAACACTCCGCCACTCTGATTCTGCCTCCTCTTTTTAAAGCCGCCCTCAGGACGTACCTGTTTAATAATTATTTCTAAACTAATTTTTCACAGCCCTGCCCATCCCCTCGTCCGACACTCTGTGTGTGTGTGTGTGTGTGTGTGTGTGTGTGTGTGTGTGTGTGTGTGTGTGTGTGTGTGTGTGTGTGTGTGTGTGTGTGTGTGTGTGTGTGTGTGTGAAGCGCCCTGTGCACCCACTTTGTGCGGTAGATGGGTGCTCTAGAAATCCTCTTTATTATTGTTATTATTATAATGTGCGTGTGGGCGTCACTGTTCTTGTGGTTGTCTGAGGACGCTGGTTTTGGCTGCGATGGATATCCAGCTGATGTGTGTGTGTGTGTGTGTGTGTGGGGGGGGGGGGGGGGTATGATTGTGAGGAACGAATGAACGGCGCGTGCACTGATATGACCTGAGAGGAGATGTTCTACTTTGTTGTACTCTGTTATTACTCAGCTTTACCCGACTTGAATAATTATCGGCTTTTACCTTTACTTCTGTTGTGTTGAACTGTTCAATTGTGTAGTATTAAATGTACTTGGACTTTGAGTGAACCAGAAGACACATGATTATTTTATGCATTTTTGTTATTGATAATAAAGTTGTTTTGCATTATAAGTATGCTCGATCTAGGCGTCATGGCTGTAAGTCTGACTCTAGTACCAGTGATCGTCCCATTTATCACGATTACCACAGTGCCCTACCCCTCCCCCTCCCCTCCCCAGACCACTCCACTCCCCACACCACTCCCCTCCCCAGACCACTCCACTCCCCACACCACTCCCCTCCCCAGACCACTCCACTCCCCAGACCACTCCACTCCCCAGATCACTCCCCTCCCCAGACCACTCCCCTCCCCACACCACTCCACTCCCCACACCACTCCCCTCCCCACACCACTCCCCTCCCACACCACTCCCCTCCCACACCACTCCCCTTCCCACACCACTCCCCTTCCCACACCACTCCCCTCCCCAGACCACTCCCCTCCCCAGACCACTCCACTCCCCACACCACTCCCCTTCCCAGACCACTCCACTCCCCATACCACTCCCCTCCCCAGACCACTCCACTCCCCACACCACTCCCCTCCCCAGACCACTCCACTCCCCACACCACACCACTCCCCTTCCAAGACCACTCCACTCCCCACACCACTCCACTCCCTACGACAACGGAGACAAACAAAGCAACCACAAGACTACAGTAACAGCTATACAGCCAAAGTGAACTGTGCGGGATGCACGGTTTGTAGGACTGTGACCAGCGAGTGATGGAGCTTGGAGATAACCAGAGGAAAACAGGACTTAAAGTACCGGGTCTCTCTGTTCCAGGCATATACCTTTCGGGATGCGATAGTGATGGGCTGATCCACCTGGAAGAAAATAGATCATTTTATCTCGGCTGTGGTGTATATTTACCGTCTGATGCAACGACCCACTGGCAAATCCAACCTTGGCGTCAAAACGAAACCCTTGACCTGGTCTGCAGCGAAAGGGACTCGTGCACCACTCATCCTGAAGTGCGAGCGGAAATGTGGAGTCCGTATCGCTCCAGTCTGGAAATATCTAACGTGGAGCGCGCTATGTTCAATTCATCTACCATTACCTGCAGTGTATCAGCTAACGGATCGGACATCTCTGCCAACGCTTCGTGTCTAATTGACGTGACTTGTGAGTATGTCGTTGTTGTTCAGCGTGTTACAAGATTGTAATCATTCATATAAACATTTCAAAGGAATGGTTTTCCTCTAAAGGCACTAACAAAACGTTCTAGCGAATGAGCAGAAGCACTACACACACACACACACACACACACACACACACACACACACACACACACACACACACACACACACACACACACACACACACACGCACACGCACGCACGCACGCACGCACGCACGCACGCACGCACGCACGCACGCACACACACACACACACACACACGCACACACACACACACACACACGCACACACACACGCACACACACACACACACACACACACACACACACACACACACACACACACACACACACACACACACGCACCCCCCCCCCACACACACAAATTGAAATTAAAAATTGATTAAAAGTTTTGCATTACAATGTCTCATAGATTTAAGAAAATGGGGAGCTAGATCCTTGTGAATAGTGGAGAAAACTGGAATAAGTCTGTCATTTTTCGCTCTTCCATTCTTTGGCGCTATCGTGTACAGGTAGAAGACTACAATCAGGTCGGTCGGTCTTCACGTACGGGTAGAATTAAGTTGCACAATTTAGCGGGATAGTTAGGCACTGTCGGCTCTGTTCCCTAGTGACATCTCTGACCAAGTCAGAGGCTGCAAATGATGAGCCGATGTGGGGTTATTCAACTTTGGGGGTCTGGAACCGGTACTCGAAAACTGATAGGCTTCCCCCCCCTCCGCCCCCCCCTCTGCCACCCCCTCCCTCATGCAGGTACATGTCATTGAAGCGTTGGGCCTTTCCGGTAGTCATCGTCCATTCGACTGTAGTGACGTATGTCTGGCCACAATGGCACTGAACAGGTATATAAGTAGCACGATTTCATTATAGCGTTTCTGTCAGTCGTGTTCCGAAAGGTGGAAGGATTTAATTCGCACACAGCTGTCCACCCTTTGCGTTTGCTTGATCCATACTGTGTTGTAGGTCTTGTGATTGTACGTTTGGCAAACATGGCAAACATGCCACCCACAGGCGTACAAAGACAGTTGAAATCAGTGAAACAAATGCTCGGCTTAAATAGATTCTGTATAAAAACAAAGAATAGTATCAGCTTAAAATATATTCTTTACAAAAAATAACAACATTGTCGGCTTAAAATACACTCTGAATAAAAACATATAATGTTATCAGTTTTGAGTTCCTACTTTCTATTCGATCTGCCACGCGGATAAAATATGCTTTAAGATATAAACCCTAATTCCCCCAGCCCCTCACCACCACCACCCTCCACCCCAGGCGCGCCTTGAGAAAACCGGCAAATGCATACATGATTAGACAATGAATTAAAAGCCCACAATATTAGCAAGATCTCTAACTGAAGAGAAAATCTTCTCTTAGGCTAACTAAAGACTTAAACATAAAGAACGACAAACAAGCAAATAAACAAACAGCAAACACAAAATGCAAAACAAAAAGAAAACAAACAAAAACCAACGACAAACAAATAAATAAATAAACAAAAACCCCAAACCAACTACCCACCCACCCAACCAACCAACCAACCAACCAACCAACCAACCAACCAACCAACCAACCAACCAACCAACCAACACACACACAAAAACCCAATAAACATACAAACAGAAAAATATCAGAATTGTCATTTTGTTTTCAATCAGAAGTAATGAAACTGGAACGTAATGTAATATTTCCATTCATGTGATCTGACATTTTTAAGCATCGGTGTGTACCTGTGAGCTCAACATGGAGTTTAACCAAGTCAGTGTGCTGTCTTTGGGGTTTATCTAAGTCAGCGTGCTGTCTCTGGGGTTTAACTAAGTCAGCGTGTTGTCTTTGGGGTTTAACCAAGTCAGCGTGTTGTCTTTGGAGTTTAACCAGTTTATTAACCAGCGTGTTGTATTTGGAGTTTAACCAAGTTAGCGTGTTGTCTTTGGTGTTTAACCAAGTCAACGTGTTGTCTCTGGAGTTTAACAAAGTCAGCGTGTTGTCTTTGGTGTTTAACCAAGTCAGCATGTTGTCTTTGGAGTTTAATTAGGCCATCGTGTTGTCTTTGGAGTTTAACCAGGTCAGCGTGTTGTCTTTGGTGTTTAACCAAATCAGCATGTTGTCTTTGGGGTTTAACCAAGTCAGCGTGTTGTCTTTGGAGTTTAACCAAGTCATCGTTTTGTCTTTGGAGTTTAACCAAGTTAGCGTGTTGTCTTTGGAGTTTAACCATGTCCTCGTGTTGTCTTTGGAGTTTAACCATGTCAGCGTGTTGTCTTTGGAGTTTAAGTCGTCGTGTTGTCTTTGGAGTTTAATTAAATCATCGTGTTGCCCTTGGAGTTTAACCAAGTCATCGTGTTGTCTCTGGAGTTTAACCAAGTCAGCTTGTTGTCTCTGGAGTTTAACCAAGTCAGCGTGTTGTCTTTGTCCTGCAGACCCGGCAGATTTTGGAGCTTGTCAGTTTCAAGTGCACAAAGAAAACTGGACTGTGATCGGGTCGTGTGACGTCACTAAGGTGTACTCCTCCGCTGCAAACTACGGCTGTAGAGTTGAACAACGCTATAACGAAGTAAGCCACTGTTAGTCGATGAATAATAATAAACAGTAATCAGTGTCTTCCATCTCTTAACCTCCTGAGACTTCTTCTTCCCGTATTTCCTTCGTTTTGTGATTCTCTCTCTCTCTCTGTCTCTCTCTGTCTCTCTTTCTCTCTGTCTATCACTCTATCATTCATTCACTCTTATCTCTCACTCACTCATTCTCTACTCTTTCTCACTCAGTCACTCTTTCTCTCTCGCTCACTCTCACACTCCATCAGTATAATTACTCATTCTTTCTCTCTCACTCACTGACTCACTCACTGTCCCACTCACTCTCTCACTAGACAAATCAGTCACCCCGCAAGTGAGTCAACCAATCAACGGGTCAATCCGTAAGAAAACGGACAAGCTAGATCTGCTAGTAATTAAATGACCAAGCTTATTATCAGTTCTCCATCAAATCGCCATCTAATTTGTCGTCGTTTTTCACCGTTCAACTGTTTTCATCGTTTTTCACCGTTTAACCGTTTAAGTGTTGCTTTGTAGCTCGATAAACGAGATTACCCCGAAAATTTGCAGGTTGTGTTTGACCCTAATAAACAGCGTTCTTTGAACCTTGTATGTGTTTGGATCTTGTCATCAATTCGCAAGCGTTCCAGACAGGCTCAGCTTATTCCTCAAGTGAGGTCGGAGAAAATAGGACGGTGGCAGCAAATTGACACCTGTGGTATTTTTCAGTGTTTTTTTCTTTCTTTCTTTTTCAGCTTCGACAGTGGTGGATATATCGCGGCATCGTTGCCGAGGTCACCACCTTAAGCAGCATGGCGTCATTCGCTGAGACGTCATCAGGACTCGTCTACTACAGAGGGCAGTGTCAGTTTTCTTTCCCTGTCCCCTCTCGTGCTGGAAACGTGACCTATTACGCGCTGGGCACCCATGGCTACAATGGAATGGAAATCAACCAGACATTGTTTATAGGTGAGTTGTAACTTTTTTCTCTTGATTATAATTGTTTGTTTGCTTGTTTACAATTGGTTGAGGAAAATTTAAAATTGAGTCCTTGTAGCTCTTTTCTTCCTGGCGTGTCCCAGCTTTTGGGGGTCAACTTTTTGTATATTATTACTAATTTTTGCAAATAATTATAATTGTATTATTACAATAGTAGTGTTCACACATTTTCGCTTGATTGTCTCTGCCAGCGGTGATTCTCACAGCTCGGTACACCGCCATCTACAGTAGTACCGCGTGCACTTGTCTCGGTCAACCTAAGTCCCACGGGCGAGATTTTGGGTAAGAATCTGGATGGCTGAGAGTCATGTAAAACACGACAGCGCAGTGTGCTACCAAATGCTACAACAACGACAACAAAAAGGAGCATAACCATCTTCTTTATTGCTATCCCCCCCCCCCCCCCCAAAAAAAAGTTTTTTATTTCGTTATTATTTTTAAGACCCACCTTAAACCCCACACTGACCAGCTGTGGACAAGACTTCCTTGTCGAGGGAGGCCACTCTCCTGAACCGCCGTGCGTCTGTGGGGTGACGTCCCTTGGCTCTCCTACTGGCCGACTGGTGTGGAGGTCTGGTGACGCTGTTCTGCTCTCAGGGGACTACGGTGACACCTCGCTGCCGTTCCCCAATGAAAAGATGGACCGAACTCACACCGGGGAGGCGCTGATGTGTCAAGTGGACTGGGTCGACAGAAAGAACAGCACGAGTTTCACAGCAAACGTAGCCTGCAAGTTTCCTTTGATTTTCAGAAAGTTTATTGTTACACTGAGTGGCTTGTTTTCCTTCAAAGTTCGGTGTGCCAGTTTTAAGCTTACTGATAGATAATAATGTCCATACGAACTTCCTTTTGCACGTAAGTAAGCTGTGCGTTTGATTGTTTCTAGGCTATTGAAATGTTTACTATTTAGTTAGCACTCTGTTTCTAGGCTATTGAAATGTTTACTATTTAGTTAGCACTCTGTTTCTAGGCTATTGAAATGTTTACTATTTAGTTAGCACTCTGTTTCTAGGCTATTTAAATGTTCACTATTTAGTTAGCACTCTGTTTCTAGGCTATTTAAATGTTTACTATTTAGTTAGCTCTCTGTTTCTAGGCTATTTAAATGTTTCTATTTAGTTAGCACTCTGTTTCTAGGCTATTTAAATGTTTACTATTTAGTTAGCACTCTGTTTCTAGGCTATTTAAATGTTCACTATTTAGTTAGCACTCTGTTTCTAGGCTATTGAAATGTTTACTATTTAGTTAGCACTCTGTTTCTAGGCTATTTAAATGTTTACTATTTAGTTAGCACTCAGCTTACTATGCACAATTCTCTCCCGTTGTTGTTGCGTTTTTTATTTTCTTCCCAGTCTTATGATGGTAGACAACTTCACCAACTTTTGCAGCTGTTATTGTTTTCTCTATATTTGAACTGTGTCATAACAGGCGGATGAAGTCTGATATCTCCATTTCTGCTTTCTGCAGATGGTCCGGACACGGCGGCCATCTTTGTGCACAGCGCCGAGGACAAGGTGACGTTACTGTGCACGTCTCTGCACGTCCACCCCGTCTCTGCCCTTCTCACTCACTGGGGCGGGCTCTGTCAAGGTCAGCAAGGCCGCACGTGCACTCTCACCACGCCCTCCCACGAGAGTGACGGGAAGGTCACGTGCACACTGACCAATCAGAAGGTCCCTGGCAAACAGGCCACAGTAACATGGATCCAGAAACTGGACGGTGAGTGGAATTCTTGTTTTACTTTCGTATAGTTTGGTAACTGCCGCAGTTATCATCCGTTCACCTCAAGTCTTCTGTTCGACGCGCCTTCTTCTATCAAGCGACATTGCTCTGGAACAATCTACCCTGCTTTCTCCGATACTCTTCTTCTATAGCATCATTTGAATCTGCCTTCAAGACCAGTCCTTTCTCCTCAGGACTCTGAATGCTTTGCGTGTGTGTGTGTGTGTGTGTGTGTGTGTGTGTGTGTGTGTGTGTGTGTGTGTGTGTGTGTGTGTGTGTGTGTGTGTGTGTGTGTGTGTCTGTGTGTGTGTGTGTGTGTGTGTGTGTGTGTGTTGTGTTGTGTTGTGTTGTGTTGTGCTGTGCTGTGCTGTGCTGTGTTGTTGTGCTGTGTTGTGTTGTGTGCTGTGTGTGTGTGTGTGTGTGTGTGTGTGTGTGTGTGTGTGTGTGTGTGTGTGTGTGTGTATGTGTGTGTGTGTGTGTGTGTGTGTGTGTGTGTGTGTGTGTGTGTGTGTGTGTGTTGTGTTGTGTTGTGTTGTGTTGTGTTGTGCTGTGCTGTGCTGTGTTGTTGTGCTGTGTTGTGTTGTGTGCTGTGTGTGTGTGTGTGTGTGTGTGTGTGTGTGTGTGTGTGTGTGTGTGTGTGTGTGTGTGTGTGTCCTTTCTCCTCAGGACTCTGAATGCTTGCGTGTGTGTGTGTGTGTGTGTGTGTGTGTGTGTGTGTGTGTGTGTGTGTGTGTGTGTGTGTGTGTGTGTGTGTGTGTGTATGTGTGTGTGTGTGTGTGTGTGTGTGTGTGTGTGTGTGTGTGTGTGTGTGTGTGTGTGTGTGTGTGTGTGTTGGAACTGATGAGAAAGATCTTGAATGAAGTGTTGTAGTGTGTTTACGTGATTAGTAGGGTTCATTGTACTCTAGACTATGTATTTATTTTGTTGATCTTATTGGGGTTGTTTTTGTGTGTGCTTCAGGCTCACGTCGTGTGTAAGTGCCGTACACATACTCTTTTACATTACATTTTCATCCCCATCAGCTGCTCGTTTGATTTCGAACACATGCAAATGACAAATGGAAGAAAAACAGTGCAGGTGCAGACCAAACTAATAACAGAAACAGCGCTAAACCTCAGTCATATCTTTGTGGAAATCGTTGCGATAAATGGTCCCACGAGATGACGAAGAAGAGGATTAAGGAAAGAAAAAAATAAGAAGAAAAAACAACAACAACACACACACACACACACACACAAACACACATTACGACAACGTCAAAGCCTCTTTAGACTCAAAGCACTTTGCAAGTTTCATACAAGAGTACAATTTCGATTGCTGAAGAGAAATGTGGTAAGATAATTGTGAAAAGAAAGAAATACCAAGCACGTATGCATGTTGCGATGTAGCTCTTATTCGTCAGCCTAAAGCTATGTGAAAGACTGATTTCCAGGGGACACAACCACCTACCCTGTCACACCTCCTGTCAGGGATCCTGCTGACGAAGGACATCAGCTAGACTCAGCAAACTCTGCTCTTTGGGAGGGTGTGGGGCTGGGCGTTGGTGTGACGCTGGCTGTGGATCTGGTCGTGGTGGCTGTGCTGTTGGTGTTGCTGTGGAGACACCGTCTTTTGTCTGCTTGTCCATGTGAGTAACTTATTTGACAGGAATATTTGACGTTGTGTGTCACGCGTTGTGTGTGTGTGTGTGTGTGTGTGTGTGTGTGTGTGTGTGTGTGTGTGTGTGTGTGTGTGTGTGTCTGTGTGTGTGTGTGTGTGTGTGTGTGTATGTATGTGCGTGTGTGTGCGTGCGTGTGTGTGGTTGTGTGTATGTGTGTGTGTGTGTGTGTGTGTGTGTGTGTATGTATGTGCGTGTGTGTGTGTGCGTGTGTGTGGTTGTGTGTATGTGTGTGTGTATTTGTGTGTGTGTGTGTGTGTGTGTGTGTGTGTGTGTGTGTGTGTGTGTGTGTGTGTGTGTGTGTGTGTGTGTGTGTGTGTGTGTGTGTGTGTGTGTTTTGACCAAGAGATTTCCCTCGTGAGTCTGTTCTACAATGCAGTGCTGCACCCTGGCGGTCACAGCGTTATGGGGCTGCATGGACACACAGCCAGCACATTTCTAGTAACAACAGCAAGACCATCGTCGTTCAGTATATGAAACTTATGTCCTTAAAAACTAAGCTATATAAGTCGTGGGTGGGATGGAAACTTAAGTCCTTAACAATAACTATATAAGTCGTGGGTGGGGTGGAAACTTAAGTCCTTAACAATAGCTATATAAGTCGTGGATGTGGTGGAAACCTAAGTCCTTAACAATAGCTATATAAGTCGTGGGTGGGGTGGAAACCTAAGTCCTTAACAATAGCTATATAAGTCGTGGGTGGGTGGAGGCTTGTGATAGCCCGTGAACAAAACTAGAATGTTAGTGTTGACTGCCGATTGTTGACTGTTGACTGTTGACGGTTGACTGCTGCCTGTGACGCAGGTCTGACGCCAACTTACGCCTCGCCCTCCAAGCGACAGCAGCGAGAGGAGGAAGCCAACCACACATACACTGACCTGTCCGTCTATGAACAGGTGGGGGCTGCGTCATCGCCTCGTCAACAAGGTACGTCACTCACACACACATACTTACACTGACCTTTCCCTCTATTAACATGTGTGGACAGCGTCACCACCTCGTCAGAAAGGTTCGTCCCTAACACACAACTATACTGGTATAGCTCACTATAAACACGTGGCTACTACGTCACCGCTATGTCTACAATGTACGTCACTCACACTGCGTCACTACTCCGTCGGCAAGGTACGTCATTTATACACAGCCACACTGACCTATCCCACTATGAACGTGTAGGGACTGCGTCACCGCCTTGTCAGCAATGTACTTTACACACACACACACACACACACGCACGCACGCACGCACGCACGCACGCACACACGCACGCACGCACGCACGCACGCACGCACGCACGCACGCACGCACGCACGCACGCACACACACACACACACACACACACACAAGTACGCACACACACGAAGACATGAAGCTTGTGATGCTTAAGGTTTCTGCAGGGGTGCTCGCTGTCAGATAGAAAGGGTTCTGTCCTTTACAGGAATTATGTTGTACCTTTCAGAGAACACTAACACAGGAACAGCGGGGGCCAACGACGGCGACAACCACATCTATGTTAATACAGCTGCTGACGTTCCAGTCTAATACAGTCAGCCTGCTCACCGCTGCAAAAAGTTGTGTTGCTGGCAGGTGCCGAAAAAAGGACACGTGCAGACAGGACAAGAGAAGATGACACCGTTGGGAAAAGCGCTGTCCATTTGCTAAAGGACTGCTATAGGATGTCCTCCTCGTAGTCGAACGTTTCCTGCGGTGTTGACAGCCTAAGGAAGTCCTTGAAATGAGCATTCTTACTTAGCTCCTAGCTTCGGGGACTCGGCGCCTTTTATACCAGTCCTGTGGCGTGGAAGTAGTGAAGCGTGGTGTGAGGTGTTGAACCAGTAACCCTCGTCTGCTGGGGAGGTACTGTTCCACTGGGCCCGGCGACCGCTCTTCCTTACAAGGTGTTTTAGTGACATGTGCAATCATTCGTTAGAGTGACACGTGCAGTTATTCGTTACAGTCACACGTACAGTCATCCGTTAGAATGACACGTGCAGCCATCCGTTGGAGTGACATGTGCAGTCATCCGTTAGAGTGACATGTTCAGTGACGTGCAGTCACCCTTTGTAGTGTTATGTACAGTCATGCTTTTATTGCCATGTACTGCCATCCTTTTATGGCCATGTACAGTCATCCTTTTATTGCCATGTCCTGTGATCCTTTTATAGCCATGTACAGTCATCCTTTTATTGCCATGTCCTGTCATCATTTTATAGCCATGTACAGTCATCCTTTTATTGCCATGTCCTGTGATCCTTTTATAGCCATGTACAGTCATGCTTTTATTGCCATGTCCTGTCATCATTTTATAGCCATGTACAGTCATGCTTTTATTGCCATGTCCTGTCATCATTTTATAGCCATGTACTGTCATCATTTTATAGCCATGTACAGTCATCATTTTATAGCCATGCACACTCTTCCTTTTTTGCTATGTACAGTAATCGTTTTATTGCCATGTACTGTCATGTACTGTCATCATTTTATAGCATGTACAGTCATGCTTTTATTGCTATGTACTGTGATCATTTTATAGCCATGTACAATCTTCCTTTTTTGCATGTCCTGTGATCCTTTTATTGCCATGTACAGTCATCATTTTATAGCCATGTACAGACTTCCCTTTTTGCCATGTACAGTCATCCTGTTATTGCCATGTACTGTCATTCTTTTATAGCCATGTACAGTCATAAAAGTCCTTTTTCAGTTGTGCATTCATTCGTTTCGTCGCCATGTACAGTTATCCTTTTCAGTGCTTTGTGGAAATATTAATTTGAGTGACAATACGCATAGTTATAGAGTTTAGCGTCGTTTGTAGTCATCTTTTTTAAGTGATTTACAGTAATCCTTTTAGCGTCCTGTGCGGTCATCATAATTTAGTGCCTCGTGCAGTCATTTATTTTAGTGCCGTGTGCTGTCATTGGTTTTAGTGCCATGTGCAGTCATACTCTTACAACCTCTCAGTGACGGTTCCATGTCAGTATTGGGTAGCTTTGCTGAATCATTTATGGGTTGTTACAGTGGTAATAAGTCTCACCTTATTTAGTTTAGAGTTGCATTTTTACTCCTTTGGCGCATGTTAGAGGTATTCCTTCCAAATACGTAAGATTTCCTCTGAATTTAAGGTAATAATCTGACAGTTTCTTTTATTCGGTTGCATTTAAGGTAATAATCCGACAAGTTCTTTTATTCGGTTGCATTTAAGGTAATAATCCGACAGTTTCTTTTATTCGGTTGCAAATCGTCTGCACGCGTGTGGCCAGCTTTCCTGTGTTTGTTGGGAGTGACTTTCCCCTGTTTATCCCGGTACCTGCGCACCCTTGGTAGAGTACTCCTGTACCGTGAGCTAGGCGCGAGTGTGAATCGGGTTGCGGGTCGGGGTTGTACGACACTGATCTGCGTCTTAATTACTTTTGTCTCTCCCCCCACCCCCTCCACACTCCATTCTCTCTCTTTTGTTGATGTTGCCCTTGTTCCTCTTCGCCTTTACGTAATGACCCGGTATTTTACTGTCTTATTTAAACGAAACTGAAGTGGTTACTGTGACTGTGCGTTTAATGTATATCTTGTGTTTTGCCAATCGTATTATTATAGTGTATACATTGTTAACCTGTTAATGTTATTGTGAATGTGGGTATTAGTATGAATGCCTTCATCTCCATGCTTCATTCCATGTGCGTGTATATTTTATTTGACAAGTGGCAATAAAGATATAGTGACTGGTTGACTGATTGATTACAACCTCATGAAACATCAGTGAAAGCACATTTGACAGTTTTCGCTGTGGTTGGACATGGCAATAAACAAACAAACAAACAACAACAAAATGCATACAGAAAAAAGAAACAAACAACAACAGCAACAAACCCACACGTATTTTCAAAACAAACGAGAAACAACAAAAACGACAAGAAAACACACAAAAAAGACCATTAAAGGCAACAGAAACAACAAACAAAACAAAAACTAGAAGAAAAAAAGAAGAGACGGTACAACACAAACACACCAAAAAAAAAAAAAAAAAAAAAAAAAAAGGGGGGGGGGGCGTTAGGGGAAAGGGGAATTCCACAGGCATACATTCTATGAAACTAAATATTACAACAACAAACAAAACAAAACAAAACAACAAAATCAAAAGAGAGACTGTGTCAGTGACTCTTGTTTGTCATTTTATTCTCGCTGCGTCAGCGACGGGATAAACTGAGTTGGCGGGATTCTATCAGGCGGCTTTCAGTTCATGGGAAGAAAGCCAGCTAATGTCACACACTTTAAACATCGTAGAATATTGCGGTTACTTCCCTTGTTTGAGTTTCCGCATTTGGCACTACTAAGTTAGTGTTTTACGCCCAGTCAACCGGTACGGTTATATCAGGGCAAACATTTGGCGCATGAACCCCCCCCCCCCCCCACACACACACAAACACACTCTTTCCTCTCCACTGTGTGTGCCGATGTGTGTGTACCTGTATGTGTCTCTCTCTTCCATATTATTTCTTGCACACACACGCACTGTGTCACACACACACAGACACACAGACACACACACAGACACACAGACACACAGACACACAGACACACACACACACACACACACACACACACACACACACACACACACACACACACACACACACACACACACACACACACACACACACACACACCTGCGTGCATTTTTAATATGCGGATTTGTATGCAAATGGTCATATGCTGCTTTGTACAGTGTATTAGGGTTCTGAGTGAGTGTGATTACGTCAGTTAATTGATTGATACTCCATATCTGCCAGAACTGCTATTTTTGGGGGGGCAGCGTAATTGTATAAATATTTTTTGTGTTTTGATTTGCACGTGTATGTGTATGTATCTATGACCCAGTTCAAACAGTACGTTGTAGGAAGACCTGGGTTTCTTGACTTAAATGCGGCAATCCTGTCATCGTTTGGTTGCAATTCAATCATCTTTGTTCTGAGATGGTTTCTCTCTGTAAAGATGGTCAAGCCAGCAGTACTACGTTGGGAAAATGGAATCGTTGCTGTTGTCTAAAGTGGTTTTGTGTGTGTTGTACCGTGATGATTTGCCAGTTTTGTTTGTTACTCTCAGCTGCCCGGGAGTGCATCGTCATGCTGCTTAGTTCCTGCTTGGCTGGTTTGCTGATTCAGCTCTTAGCAGGTCTAGCTCCAGACTGATCTTGTGTTGTGTGTTGCAGCAGTGGGGGCGTTGGTAGTCACTGGATAGAGGGACTGGGAAGGTTCTGCTTAGATGATTTTTTAATTCAAGTGTAGGAAGGCGGGGTGGGGATGAGGGAAGCAAGTTGGAAGCATGAATGCAGAGTCACAAGTCAGCGGTTGCTATAACATAACGTTTATTTACACCAACCAGGAAACAGTGTCTGTGTTGGAAAAGAGACAAGCAAACAAAACATTTAGAACACGAAAGCGAAAGTAAAGACTAAACAACAATAATTATGTAATAACTACAGTAACCATGTAGTTTACCATGAGTAAAAGTCAGCGCACCCAAAACTCGGCCATACGGATCAAAACATAAATAACATGTCTCACAGTTTATACAATCACCCTAATGCACTAAACCATATTCAACTATTCAACTCAATGAACATTCGACAACTATGAAGTCAACATCTTCAAAGTGTTAGCCATGATATACCACCGATTTCATGTAGAAAAATAGATCGGTAGGAAACAAATAAGTTGTGCCGCGCAGACATCTGCACGGCCACTCTGGCAAAGGACCCATACCTTAGAGGGATAACTTTGCATCGGCAAAGCATCACTCAGACTGAACATCCAACAATGGCAACATAACTATACTAGCTACATATCAGCTAACCAGGATTAGCTGCATACATGTTTGAAGCAGTGGTTACCTTGTGGCATAAATGCTTAAAATCTGAACACACAAACAATGTACACTGATGCCGTGGCAGCAGCCGCCGAAATTGCGGCAGCATGCCGAAATTTCCCCACGAGTTTGAACCAAAATCAAGGCACGTTGTGAACATGTTAACATACATCATTTACATCAGTAAGAAAGAACAGAACAACAAGCCGTAGAAAAACAACTACTTACAGGCCCTCCCCATGAATCAGACACATTGGTGCCCAGGCAGCAGCTCAAACTAAACGACGACCTGCTTCTGCAGGGACACTGGGGGACAGAGGACGCGGCGGGCTGTTGCTGTTGTGTTGCTTAATGTCCTCGGATGTCGGTTGACATATTAGTGACAAGCTGAGACCAATGCCGAAGCATGGTTCAATATAGCTTTTCGTCCCTGGAAACCAGAAGGCTCGTTAGGACGGACAGCCCAGGACGGCCACCTCGACTCTCACACAGGTCCTCAACTATGACGCGGCAGGCTTTCATGTTGCCTAACGTCCACGGAGGCGAGATGGCCTATTAGGGACGGGGACAGAGTGGGAAGGGGACGAGAGAGTGAAAGGCTCGACCGCGGAAACCGCCCGAAAAAGACCGAAGAGACCGGAGAGAACAATGGAATTGTTAAGGCGGTGTCCCCTCGCCATTGCCCAGCGACTTGTGCTCCGCGCAATTGCTCTTTCAACTGCTGTGCTGGACAGAATCACTAAGACAATGTCCGTTGCACCGCTGTTGACGAACAGCTTGGACAACTCGAAGCAAAAGACGTCCAACTTGCTCAGCCCAGCGCCACCTCCCTACTCATGATCTCTTCTGGGCAAAGTTGAGGACTCCACCTCCCTCCTCTAAGATCTTTTGATCTCGCCTGGAACCCTAAGCGGCAGGCCCAGCGCGCAGGTTTTAATACTTCAGATAATTAGGGCCATAAAACTCCCACCCAATCAAAAAAGAGAGGGAACGACAGGAAAGAAAAGGTTAAAGGGTCATGGCCCTGGACACATACAATTCAGAGTCCAGGCAAGATCAAGAGGAGGGAGGTGAGCTGGACTCTCAAGAGGAAGCTAGCCCAGAAGAGATCAAGAGCAGGGAGGTGGTGCTGGGCTAGAGAGAGAGAGAGAGTAGGATGTCTTTTGCTTCAGTTGTTTCCCAACGGCGGAGCTACGGATATTGTCTTTGTGACTCTGTTCTGCATAGCAGTTGGGACAGCAGTTGCGTGGTGCGGTGGTCGCTGCGCAATGCCGGACGGACACTGCTTTAACATCCTGTTGTTCTGGCGGCGGTCCACGGCAGTCGTGGTCTTCCGGATTAGCGCCTGTTTCGAGGTTTCACTCTTCTGTCCCCATTTTCCCACTCGTCCCCGTCCCTAATAGGCCTTCTCGCCTCCGTGGACGTTAAGCAGCAAAAATCAACCAATCAATCAACGCACACAATGCACCCGGTCACACAAGTCATGGTAGCCTTTGAATGATGTTACTGTTAATGAATTCATCAGCGAGGACGCTGGTGGTAATTGAGCAGAGGTGGGGTGGGGGTCGGGGGTCGGGGGTTGGGGGTGTAAACGAGTGCATCTGCACATTGTGTTTGTCTTGTTGTACTCTGTATGTCACTCTGTCAACGTCACTAGCATTTCCTTCTTTTATGTGTGGACGTCATGTAATTGCATAATAATTCTTTTACGTGTTATTATTTTGGACGTCACAAAAAGACATAGAGAGAGCGCAAGAAAAAGCGAGAGGCGGCACCAACTGCCTCTCGTACATGCCATCGGAGAAAAGAAAAAGAAAAACTGAAGAACCTCTGGCTGGGGTTCGTTTGTTGTCTACTTCCAACCTGCTGGTTTCATCATTCCGTCGACCGTTTACAGTGCTCATAGCACTGAAAACGATGCCAGCACAGGGCACTAAAACGAATGACAACGCATGACACTCAAACTGATAATTGTACATGGCACTAAAAAGGACGACTGTACATGACACTCAAATGGATGGCTGCACATCGATGACTGTACATGACACTAAAAAGGGTTACTGCGCACAGCCTGCTCTAAAACAACGACTGCACATGGCACTAAAAGAATGG
>OY757556.1:9214931-9225092 GCA_963584105.1 Alviniconcha strummeri
TTGGTAGTTGTTGCTGTTTTCGTTGTTGTAGCATTTGGTAGCGCACTTTAGCTGTCGTGTCTAAAAGTCATTAGTTTTGTCACTGTACATGACTCTCAGCCATCCAGATTCTCGCCCAAAATCTCGCCCGTGGGACTTAGGCTGACCGAGACAAGTGCACACGGTACCACTGTAGATGGCGGTGTACAGTGCTGTGAAAATCACTGCTGGCAGAAACAATCAAACGAAGAAGTGTGAACACTACTATTGCTATAATACAATTATGATTATTTGCAAAAATTAAAGATAATATACAAAACGTTCACTCCAAACGACCGGGACACACCAGGAAATAAAGAACTATAATGACTCAATTCTAAACTTTCCTAAGCCAGTTCTAAACAAACAAACAAACAAACAAACAAAAAGAAAGAAAGAAAGAAAGAAAAAAGGAAATAAATTTTACTACTTGCCTATAAACAATGTCTGGTTGGTTTCCAGTGTGTTACTGCCAGGAGTGCTCCGCACATAATAGGTCGCGTTTCCAGCTCCAGAGGGCACAGGGAATGCAAACAGACACTGTCCTCTGTAGTAGACGAGGCCTGATGACGTCTCAGTAAATGACGTCATGCTGGTTAAGGTGGTCACCACGGCAACGTCGGTCCACCTTGTCTGCCCCTGTGTGAAGATGAAAAAGGAAGGAGAAAACAGAGAAACAACAACAACAAAATTGTGCAGTTTTCTGCCCCCGTCCTATTTTCTCCGACCTCACTTGGGGAATAACCTTAGGCTGTCCGGAACACTTCCGAACTGACGACCAAGTTTGGTGATTTAATTACTAGCAGATCCAGCTTGTCCATTTTTTTTATTTTATTTTTTTACAATAGATCCGATGTTTAGTTGACTGACTTGCTGAGTGGTTGATTTGTCCAGTGAGTGAGACAGTGAATGAGTGAGAGAGTGAGGCAGTGAGTGAGTGAGAAAGAGTTAGTGATTCTAATGATTGAGAGTGAGAGTGAGTGAGTGAGAGAGAACGAATGAGTTAGAGAGCGAGAGAGAGAGAGAGAGAGAGAGAGAGAGAGAGAGAGAGAGAGAGAGAGAGAGAGAGAGAGAGAGAGAGAGAGAGAGAGAGAGAGAGAGAGAGAGAGAGAGAGAGAGAATAGGAGTCAATGAGAGAAAAAGAATGAGTTAGAGTGAGAACGACAGAGAACGAATGAATAAAACTTTATTTTACGAGGGTAGTGGAGTAGACACAGGGTCTTTTTACACTCAGCTCTAGCCCATGGGAGAGAAAGAGAGAGAGAGAGAGAGAGAGAGAGAGAGAGAGAGAGAGAGAGGAGAGAGAGAGAGAGAGAGAGAGAGAGAGAGACAGACAGACAGACAGACAAGACAGACAGACAGACAGACAGACAGAGAGAGAGAGAGAGAGAGAGAGAGAGAGAGAGAGAGAGAGAGAGAGAGAGAGAGAGAGAGAGAGAGAGAGAGAGAGAGAGAGAGAGAGAGAGAGAGAGAGAGAGAATTCATAGAACGAAGGAAATAAGGAAAGAATAAACTGTCAGGAGGTTAAGAGACGGAGGGCACTGATTATTGTTTATTATTCATCGATTATCAGTCGGCTTACGTTGTAATACATCTTTTGTCTAACTGTACAGCCGTAGTTTTGCAGCAGCGGAGGAGAACACTTTAGTGACGGTCACAACGACCCGATCACAGTCCAGTTTTCTTTGTGCACTTGAAACTGACAAGCTCCAAAATCTGCGGGTCTGCAGGACAAAGACAACACGCTGACTTGGTTAAACTCCAAAGACAACACCCTGACTTGCTTAAACTTTAAAGAAAACTCTAAAGACTTGGTTAAACTCCAAAGACAACACGCTGACTTGCTTAAACTTTAAAGAAAACTCTAAAGACTTGGTTAATGACTTGGTTAAACTCCAAAGACAACACGCTGACTTGGTTAATGACTTGGTTAAACTCCAAAGACAACACGCTGACTTCCAAAGACAACACGATGACTTGGTTAGACTCCAAAGACAACATGACGACTTAGACTCCAAAGACAACATGGTGACTTGGTTAAACACCAAAGACAACACGATGACTTGGTTAAACACCAAAGACAACATGCTGACTTGGTTAAACTCCATGTCGAGCTCGCCGGTACACACCGATGCTTAAAATTTCAAATCACATAAATGCAAGTATTACATTACGTTCCAGTTTCATTACTACTTCTGGTTAAAAACAAAATTGCAAGTCTGATATCTTCTCCTTTTGTTTGTTTTTGTTTGTTTGTTTGTTTTTGTTTTTGTTTAAGCCTTTAGTTAGCCTAAGAGAAGATTTTCTCTTTAGTTGGTGATCTTATTGACATTTTGGACTTTCAATTCATTGTCTAGTAATGTATGCTTTTGCTGGTTTTCTTAAGCGGGGTGGGGGGTTAGATATTAAAAACACATTTGATCAGTATGGCAGACCGGATAGACCAAAGTATGAACACAAAACTGATACTATGTTTGCCAAACGTACAATCACAAGACATACAACCGAGTATGGATCAAGTAAACGCAAAGGTTGGACAGCTGTGTGCGGATTAAATCCTTCCACCTTTCGGAACACGACTGACAGAAACTCTATAATGAAATCGTGCTACTTATATACCTGTCCAGTGCCATCGTGGCCAGACATACGTCACTACAGCCGAATGGACAATGTCTACAAAGCTTCAACGACATGTACCTGCATGAGGGAGGGGGTGACAGGGAGGGGGGGGGTGGGTGAGCGAGGTATCATTTTTCGTGTACCAGTTCCAGACCCCCAGAGTTGAATAACCCCACATCGGCTCATCGTTTGCAGCCTCTGACTTGGTCACCAAGGAACAGAGCCGACAGTGCCTAACTATCCCGCTAAATTGTGCAACTTAATTCTACCCGTTCATGAAGACCGACCGACCTGATTGTAGTCTCCTACCTGTACACGATAGCGCCAAAGAATGGAAGGAATACAGAGAAGAAAAAAGACGTGTGTGTGCGTGCGTGCGTGCGTGCGTGCGTGCGTGCGTGCGTGCGTGTGTGTGTGATAGTGCCTCTTCTCGTTGGCTAAAACGTTCTTTCAGTGCCTTTGGCGGATTTTTTTTTTACTGTGAAATATGAATGATTACAATGTTTGTAACACGCTGAACAACAACATACTTACAAGTCACGTCAATTAGACACGAAGCGTTGGCAGAGATGTCCGATCCGTTAGTTGACACTGTGCAGGTAATGGTAGATGAATTGAACATAGCGCGCTCCACGTTAGATATTTCCAGAAAGGACAAACTAGGATACAACATCATCGCTTGCACTTCAGGATGAATGGTGCACGGGTGAGGTTCGATGCAGACCAAGTCAAGGGCTTCATTTTGACGCCAAGGTTGGATTTGCCAGTGCATGTACCTTTCACCTGGATATCTTGGGTAGAAGTGATTATGACAACTGGCAAAAAATGTTCGATTTTCTTTCACGTGGATCAGCCCATCACTCTCGCATCCCGACAGGTGCACGTCTGGAACAGAGAGACCCGGTACTTTAAGTCCTGTTTCCCCCTGGTTGTCTCCAAAGCTCCATCACTCGCTGGTCATAGTCCTACAAACCGTGCGTCCTGCACAGTTCACTTTGGCTGTATAGCTGTTCTTGTAGTCTTGTGGTTGCATTGTTTGTCTCCGTTCTCGTGGGGAGTGGAGTGGTGTGGGGAGTGGAGTGGTGTTGGGAGTGAAGTGGTCTGGGGAGTGGTGTAGGGAGTGGAGTGGTCTGGGGAGTGAAGTAGTCTGGGGAGTGGTGTGGGGAGTGGAGTGGTGTGGGGAGTGGAGTGGTGTGGGGAATGGAGTGGTGTGGGGATGGAGTGGTCTGGGGAGTGGAGGGGGAGGTGGTGGGGCACTGTCGTAATCATGGTAAATGGGACGATCATTTGTACTAGAGTCAGATTTACAGTCTGCAGACCATACTTATTCTAATTTGAAAGAATTTGATTATGAATAACAAATGCATAAAACGAATATGTGTCTTCTGGTTTACTCAAGGTCAGAGTACATAATTAAACGACTGAACAGTTCAACACAACAGAGGTAAAAGTAAAGCCGATGTACAATTCGGGTAAAGCTGAGTAATAACACAGTACAACAAAATGTAGAACATCTCCTCTGAGATCATATCAACGCACGCTCATTCATTCCTCATAATCCTACCCCCACCCTCCCCCACCGATCCTCTCCCCCCCCCCAACACACACACACACATCCGCCGGCTCTCCATCATAGTCAAAACCAGCGTCCTTAGACAACCGCAAGAACAGTCACTCTCACACGCACATAAAAAGATCAATAAAAGAAATCAAAAAAAAGAAATCATGCAAATTAATATTAGCCTGGCATCATGATCTCACGGTGGCAATCCATCAAAGAGTAATTAAATGTCTCCCCCTCCAACCCTCTCCCCCGTGAGGGATGATTGAAGTATACTGACTTGACAGTCATGGTCAGTAGAACAATCATACTTTTCACAGTCACGGTCAGTAGATATTATCATACTTGTACAATACAACTGTCACAGTCATGGTCAGCAGAATAAACATATACTTATTACAAAGTGTGGGATACAGTGGCATCTCTCTCTCTTCCCCCCCCCCGCCCCCCCGTGTATGTGTATGTGTGTGTTTATATATATATAAACACATAAACGTGCGTGTGTGTGTGTGTGTGTGTGTGTGTGTGTGTGTGTGTGTGTGTGTGTGTGTGTGTGTGTGTGTGTGTGTGTGTGTGTGTGTGTGTGTGTGTGTGTGTGTGTGTGTGTGTGTGTGTGTGTGTGTGTGTGTGTGTGTGTGTGTGTGTGTGTGTGTGTGTGTGTGTGTGTGTGTGTGTGTGTGTGTGTGTGTGTGAACACAGACGCGGAATAAATTTCGGATGGGAATCTTTTATATAACCAGTTTTACATAAGTATCCCGTGTGTAACTTCTAAGGACAAGGAACTGTGGATATTGCCACAAAGGAGTCTGTAAAAATATGCCTGACCAACAAACTGACTTCAAAGAACGAGTGAAGGATGCAGCAGAAAAAGAAGAAGAAGAAGAAAAAACAACACCAAAAAAACCCTCAAAAAAACACACACACACAAAACAACAACAACAACAACACACGTCAAGAATGTATGGAAGAATGAATGGATACTAAATGTATAAAATCGAAAGAACCAATCTGTGAATGAGGTGTTATATACTGATACTGATATTCGTCATGACAGTAAACGTTCAGACGGAATATACAGGTGCAACCGATCAGTTACCTTGTGCATGAACATGAAGCTCCACACAGCACAGGAAAGACAAAATGGCCAGCAACATTTCCGACTGTTAAACAAAAACAGCACTAGCTCCTTGTTGGTGTGTATGTACATGCAGCTTACTGCCATATACTCCACGCTAATGTCAGATCAGCCAAAGTACACCATGTACAGAAGACGCTAATGTCAGATCAGCCAAAGTACACCATGTACAGAAGACTGTGGAGAAACTCAGAATGAAAGCAGGACGTTACGGTGAACAGTTGAATTCTATCCCAAACTGGTTTGGCTGACTGCTCACAGCGCAGCCTTTGTAACAGCCAGGCTAGGGTACAGTAGAATAGAAATGACAGGCCAACTTACTTCCTGCACTTGATCCAAACTTGCGTAAAACATACGACGCATAGCAGTCTGAACAGCCAACCCTCTAAGGCGATATTGATATGTCGCCATGAGTGTGATGATCACAAATGCGCTGGTGATACCCAGTTGTCAAAAGGTGCTCCTCCCGATCAATTCCGGTCTTCCTCTGTGATACCCAGTTGTCAAAGGGTACTCCTCCCGATCAGTTTCGGTCTTCCTCTGTGATATCCAGGCCTGCATTGAAAGTCTTGTGGGCTGGATGTACAGCAACAAGCTCAAACTAAATGCAGAAAAGACCGAAGTTCTTCCCGTTGCATCTACCTCCCGCCTTAGTTCAGTTAGCAGAGATAGTGCAGACATAGGTGGCAAGCGAATACCTTTCAAATCTTCGGTTAGGAACCTAGGAGTTCATTTCGATCAGACACTGTCTATGCGCACAACACATCAGCAATATGTGCCGTACACCATACCTAGAACTCAGAAGAATAGCTTCAATCCGACCATACTTGACCCAGAGTGCAACTGCACAACTTGTTTCCTCTGCAATAACATCCCGGCTTGACCACTGCAATTCCATCCTTGCAGGATTACCACTGAAGTAGATTTCACGCCTACAGAGTCCAAAGACAACGCTGCAAAACTCGTTCTGTGAGAATCCAAAATTTAATACGAGAGAGAAGGAATGAAGGAATAAACTTTATTTTACGAGGGTAGTGGAGAAGACTCGATGTCTTTATACAAAAAGCCCTCGACCATGAGGGAAACTGCTACTAACTAAAGATACAGAGCGCTAGAGAGAGAGAGAGAGCGCTAGAGAGAGAGAGAGAGAGAGAGAGAGAGAGAGAGAGAGAGAGAGAGAGAGAGAGAGAGAGGAGAGAGAGAGAGAGAGAGAGAGAGAGAGATGTGGTGTGTGTGTGTGTGTGTGTGTGTGTGTGTGTGTGTGTGTGTGTGTGTGTGTGTGTGTGTGTGGTGTGTGTGTGTGGTGTGTGTGTGTGTGTGTGTGTGTGTGTGTGTGTGTGTGTGTGTGTGTGTGTGTGTGTGTGTGTGTGTGTGTGTGTGTGTGTGTGTGTGTGTGTGTGTGTGTGTACGTACTAGTGTAGTAAATTAGTACACTGTTTTATAATTACGTATCTCTCTTAAATTATTGCAATATATTAATGTTTTATAACAGTTATTTTGTTCGCTGTTGTACAAGCACCTGTTTTATATTAGTGCAATTTATTAAGTATGTACTATCTGACTGCATGTATATAATATGTCAGTAAATGTAAATGGTATATATTATGTATATATGTATGTGAACAAGCGCGGTTGAGCTCGCACATTAGGGAATAGTGCTATAGAAAATTTATGTATTATTATTAAGGTCGGGCGGACTGTTGCTGATCGTCTACGTTGCGGCAAGGTAGGACTTGCAGACTGTAATGAACCCGACATCACTTCTCTTTCAGAACGAACGACAAGGGAGGCATACGATTTCAAGCTGACGGGTGAGTCTATTTAAAACATTCACTTCCTGGTTTGAACGTTCCACGTCACGTCAAACGAAACAACCTAGTTTATAAAGGAATAGGCCCAGTGGCTAACCGTCTGCTTGCGTGTTTACGCCTCGGTGACTGTCCCAAGGACAGCGCGACAACATTCTTCCGCAGAAAGACGCCGAACCAGCGGCCAAATTGACAATTGCCCAAGGATTTTTTCAAATGCAATATCGCACGATGTAGAATATTCTTTAGTTTAAATGCTTAATTTAATTTAGTTTAGCTTCATTAAAAACACGGTCAGTCAGTAGCAGAAAGCAATAAAATGACGTAAACCAGAAGTGACGTAAACTTCCATACAAGATAACTTCTTACAGAGACAGCAGCGCGGGTCATTCCTCGAAAAAGATAACTTTGTACAACTACATCAGTCCTGATTATTTCTCAAGAAGGATAACTAATGACAGACAGATATTTACTGGCTTTGCTCCAGAAGGTTACTCTTTACTGCCAAACCAGTTGTTCTGTTGTTAATGTATTCTTCTGTATATGAACTGAATTCAGTTCAACCAGAATCAGTTCTGGTTACTCTCAAGAACGATAACTCTTCTCAGCTTTTCCTCAAGCCATATCTTTCTGATTATTCCACAAAAAGATAATTCTACACACACACACACACACACACACACACACACACACACAACACACACACACACACACACACACACACACACACACACACACACACACACACACACACACACACACACACACACACACACAAGGAAATGGGGAAAGAAGGAAAAAGTGATTCGACAGGCATACATTCTATAAAACCAAACATTGCAACAACAATAAAAAATATAACAAAAATAAAAAAATAGATTGCTTGTCATTTTATTCTCGTTGCGTCAGCGAACGGGTTGACCGGATTTTACAGGGCGACTGTTTGGTCCATGTGAAGTAAGCCAGCTAATGTCACACCCTTTAAAATAGCACAAGCTTGTGGTTACTTCCCTTGTTTAAGTTACGCATTTGGGGCATCAAACACAACACCCATATATATCGATAGGCAGATATTCTTTCCTCTCCATTGGTGTGTATGTGGATATGTGTGTGAGCCTGTGTGTGTGTGTGTGTGTGTGTGTGTGTGTGTGTGTGTGTGTGTGTGTGTGTGTGTGTGTGTGTGTGTGTGTGTGTGTGTGTGTGTGTGTGTGTGTGTGTGTGTGCGTCTCTGTCTCTCTCTTCTATAGTACTTCTTGGTCACACACACACACACTCGCGCGCACGCACGCACGCACGCACGCGCACGCACGCACGCACGCACGCACGCACGCACGCACGCACGCACACACACACACACACACACACACACACACACACACACACACGGCTCCACTGTTTTGCCCCGCCCCTGGAGATCTCACACACTGTAAAGTTTTCTTTCTTGAGAAATCATTTGCACATATCGACGTGTCAGTAAGGAACTATCTTTCTTGGAGAATAATCACGAAGGATCAGACTGTAAAGACTTATTTTTCTTGGGGAATAACCAGACAGCTTCTCAGGAAATAACCACGACAGATGTGTCTGTAAAGAATTATCTTTCTTGAGTAATAGCCGGACAGATGTGGTAGTAAAGAGTTACCTTTCTTGAGATGAATAAATGCATCTAGAAGAGCTCTTTTTTTGGACGAGAAACGAAAACTGATCTTGCTGCAGAGAAGAGTTATTATTCTTGAGAAATAACCATGACAGATGTGGTTGTAAAAAGTATCCTTTAACCAGTAACCAGAACTGATTTGGTTTTAACAAAATTCAGTTCATATATAACAATACATTAACAATAGAACAACTGATTTTGCTGTAAAGAGTAATCTTTTTGGACAGAGCCAGTAAATATCTATCATTTGTTATCTTTTTTGAAAATAATCAGGAATTATGCAGTTTTACAAAGTTCTCTTTCTTGACGAATGACCAGCGCTGCTGTCCTGTAGAGAGTTATCTTGTTTGGAAGTTTACATCACTTCTGGTTTATGCCATTTTATTGCTTTCTTCTACTCACTGAACCATTTTTTCTTTGAAACAAAACTAAATTCGAGAAGACATTTAAACTAAACACTATTCTTCATTGTGTGACAAGCAGTTGACAAATTTCACTGTGCTCTGTCCTCTTCTCTTTTCTCTTTACACTAGGCACTTGGCAGACCTTATTGATACATTTAGCATAGACTCACTTTTTTGCCGACGATTCCGAGCTGTACTCATGCCTACCAGCTGAACCTAGTCTGCGCTGAGTGCGTTGAGAAATGTTGAGTCCAGTTGTCGCCAGATAAAAATATGGATGACGAAAAACAAACTGAACCTCAGTGAGCAAAAAACTGAAGTATTCCTCTGTGGACCATCAGTTAGAAAAGAAAGTGTCCCTGTTGACTGCCTTTAGTAGGCGAAGCGTCCATTCCGTTCTCCACGGTGATGAAAACACTTAGAGTAACTTTGGACACTGAGCTTTGCTTGGAACAACATGTTTCACCCGTTGTCAGATCCGTTTTTTTCCACAACAAATCTCTGAGTAAAATCCGTCCATACATATATTACCTGCAAAGCTGCAAGCAGCATTGCTCTCTGTGCGATTTTGTCAAAGCTTGACTAACAACACCAACGATATACTTTATTTATCCCAGAGGGAAATTAAAGCTGTCGTTCGATCGCACAACGAAGAACATATCTCAATAATTCTAAGTCATGAAACACACGCACATACACACTCTTAGACATACGCCCCCTTTCTCTCAATCTGCATACACTAATAGCAAACCCAAAATTACCTGGAATAATGCTTTCTCTGTCAAACCAAAACGTCAAAACTCTCAGACTACTGCAATAGCCTTCTGTCGGGACTGCCCCCAAAACAAGTTAAACATCTACAGGCAGTGCAAAATCCTGCTGCAAGAACTGTCATGAAATGCAAAAAGAAAATAAATAAGAAAATAATCACATCACTCCCATTCTTAGACAGCTTCATT
>OY757556.1:9225292-9230292 GCA_963584105.1 Alviniconcha strummeri
CGCTTGGCACAAAGATCTCCCACTGACACGCTGCGAGGTTGGTGTAGTTGTCGTAGGGAAAGTTCATGCTCTGGATGATGTTGTTCAGTCCCCGCTGAATGGAGGAATCGCCACAGCCAGACATTGGAGCTGATGCATGCGCCGATAAAAACGTTTACGTTTTCTTCTTCTTCTTTTTTTATATTTTTTATTTAAAGTCTTTTCACGTAAGTGATATTAGACTGATCTTACAATTATTGTGCTAACAACATGTAGGCACCAATATAAACTCTTTAAAAACTGACTAATATAAATTGTTTACACACACACACACACACACACACACACACACACACACACACACACACACACACACACACACACACACACACACACACACACACACACACACACACACACACACACACTCACACACACACACACACACACTCACACACACACACACACACACACACACACACACAAACTCACACACACACACACACACACACACACACACACACACACACACACACAACCCACACACACACACACACACACACACACACACACACACACACACAACACACACACACACACACACACACACACACACACACACACACACAACACACACAACACACACACACACACACACACACACACACACACACACACACACCACACACACACACACACACACACACACAACACACACACACACACACACACACACACACACACACACCACACACACACACACACACACACACACAACACACACACACACACACACACACACACACACACACACACACACACACACACACACACACACACACTCACACACACACACACACACACACACACACACACACACACACACACACACACACACACACAACACACACACACATACACACACACACACACACACACACACACACACACACACCACACACACACACACACACACACACACACACACACACACACACACACACACACACACACACACACACACACACACACACACACACACACACAAGTACTGGTTGGAAAGTCAGCCTGCCAGTCACCTGGGAAGTCAGTCAGACAGCTGGTTTGGGGGGTATTCAGTTAGTCAGTAGATCGGTCGGTCAATCAGTCAAGTCAGCTAGTCATTCAGTCAGACAGCTAGTCAGTCAGACAGTCGGTCAGGTGGTAGGTCGCTCGGTCAGTCAGCTAGTCAGCCAGTTAGTCAGTAGGTCGGTCGGTCAATCAGTAGGTCGGTCGGCCAGTCAGTCAGCCAGTTAGTCAGTAGGTCGGTGAGCCAGTCAGATAATTAGTCAATAGGTCGGTCGGCCAGTCAGTCAGCCAGTTAGTAGGTCAGTCGGCCAGTCAGTCAGTCAGTTAGTCAGTAGGTCGGTCAGTCAGTCGGTCAGTCAGTCAGCTAGTCAGTAGATCGGTCAGTCAGTCAGATAGTCAGTAGGTCGGTCGGTCAGTCAATCAGCCAGTTAGTCAGTAGGTCGGTCAGTCAGTCAGTTACTTAGTAGATAGGTCGGTCAGCCAGTCAAGTCAGCTAGTCTAGCCAGTCCGTCTGTCAGCGAGTCAGTCAGATAGTCAGCCAGCCAATATGTCAATCGGTCAGTCAACCAACTAGTCAGTCAGTCAACCAACTAGTCAGTCAGCCAGACATACATCCAACTAGTCATTCAGGCAACGAGTCGGTCGTGTAGTCAGCCAGGCAGTAGGTCACTCGGTCAGCCAGTCAGTTCAACCAATCATTCATTCATCTATAACCTCATAAATGACCAGTCAACTGAACCTCTATTCCTTCTTTGGTTGCACACTCAGACAGTCAAAGTAGAAAGATTATACCGAATCAGCCGGCTACGAATGAATTAAGCAACCAAGAATCCGTCAAAACCTGGTTGAACTGCTGGATCCGGTGCACCCCGATTCGGCTACTTTCGTTTTGCCTACGCGCATTTCGTCTGTGCTCGTTTTGCCTACGCTCGTTTCGCCTACGTTCATTTTGCCTACCTCATGTCATCTACGCTCGTGTTGCCTACGCTCATTTCGTCTACGCTGTCATGTTGCCTACGCTCATTTCGTCTACGCTGTCATGTTGCCTACGCTCATTTCGTCTACGCTGTCATGTTGCCTACGCTCACTTCGTCTACGCTTGTGTTGCCTACGCTCGTTTCGCCTATGTTCATTTCGCCTACGCTCGTTTTGTCTACGCTCGTTTTGTCTACGCTCTCGTGTTACCTACGCTCATTTCGCCTACATTCATTTCGCCTACCTCGTTTCACTTACGCTTTGTTGCCTACGCTCATTTCGCCTACGCTCATTTCGTCTACGCTTGTGATGCCCACGTTCATTTCGCCTACGCTCGTTTTGTCTACGCTCGTTTCGCCTAAGCTTGTTTTGCCTACGTTCGTTTCGCCCAGACACAGTAAGATAGACATAAACCACCGATGCATGGAACTTCCAAATACAACAACAGTTTTGTTGCTGTTTGTACCATGTAAACTAGCTTACACATGTAGGCACAGTTCAGTATGTTGCATCACACACGTAGTAACTGTTTCATTCACCACAATTTGTTCTGCTAACCAATAATCACACAAGTCAGTTGTCAAAGGGTTATTTGCATGCATACGTAAGTCCCTGAATTCCTCTGTGTGTGTGTGTGTGCGTGCGTGCGTGCGTGCGTGCGTGCGTGCGTGCGTGCGTGCGTGCGTGCGTGCGTGCGTGCGTGTGTGTGTGTGTGTGTGTGTGTGTGTGTGTGTGTGTGTGTGTGTGTGTATGTGTGTGTGTGTATTAATTACAAAAGCGCGAGCGCGCGCGCACGCACACACACACACACACATTTGCACACACACACACACACACACACACACACACACACACACACACACACACACACACACACACACACACACACACACACACACACACACACACACACACGTTTTAAAACATAAGCATTCAGACTTTAAACTGGAACATTTGCTCTATAGCAAAAAAGAAAAAAGAAAAAGGAAAAAAAAGCACAAGCACCACTGGAGAAATTCGACAAGACTCACGGGGCGTAGGGCAGTTGCTTTCGTCCTCCCAGTCCCCGCAGTTGTTGTAGCCGTCACAGAGAGCAGAGAGGCTGATGCAAGTGCCCGTGGTGTTACACTTGATGTACAAGGTTGGGCACGAGCGCAGGTCACCATGAGGCTGGCCCCTGGCACCTGACATGTCAATGACGAGATAGCTCGGTTCGTTAAAGGCACTGGCTCGGTTCGTTAAAGGTACTGGCTCTGGCTCGGTTCGTTAAAGGTACTGGCTCTGGCTTGGTTTGTTAAAGGTACTGGCTCGGTTTGTTAAAGGTAGTGGCTCGGTTGGTCAAAGGTAATGGCTCCGTTCGTTAAAGGTACTGGCTTGGTTCGTTAAAGGCACTGGCTCGGTTCGTTAAAAGTACTGGGGCGGTTCGTTAGAAGTACTGGCTCGGTTCGTTAAAAATACTGGCTCGGTTCGTTAAAGGTACTGGCTCGGCTTGTTAAAGGTACTGACTCGGTTCGTTACAGGTACTGGCTCGGTTCGTTAAAGATACTGGCTCGGTTCGTTAAAGATACACAGCTAATGCAATTAGCTAGTTGATGCTGGCTTTTCAGCACAGTCAGCCACACAGGGTTATATCAAGGCTAGTACACACTGCAGTAAAAATCCGCGATCTTTAGATACATTGAGAGGCCGTGATATCGTGATATCGTGATATCGTGCCGCTGCCAATCAGAGTAAGTAAGTAAGTAAGTAAGTACAACTTGATGTTTTACGCCAGTCAACCAGTGCGGTTATATCAGGGCAACGCTGGAAGTGTTTCAAAGAAACAACAATGGCAAACAAAACAAAAACAAAACAAACAAAAAAAGACACCCGAAAATCACTAACTTTAGGAAAATGGTAAGGTACACAGTACAAAGTGCAGTAAAAATCCACGACCTGTATAATACACTCTGGGTGTTATTTTTTTTTATTTTTTTTTAAACAACAACAACAAAACCGGTAACTTTGGAAGAAGAACAAAAAAACGTCTGAGAGACTGTGTAGGGCGCGTGTGGGTTTTCCCCGTACGCCAAAATGCCTTTTTGAACTGAAGACAATAGGAGACTCAACTGTTGTTTCCCTGCGGTTGTGCGTGTAATTCTTCTTCCCTTTTAGTCAGTCTTTTCCTCTAAGTAGTATTAGTCAATATGTTCGTGTGTGCGGGTGCCTGTGCGTGTGTGCGGGTGTGTGCGTGCGTGCGTGCGTGCGTGCGTGCGTGCGTGCGTGCGTGCGTGCGTGCGTGCGTGCGTGCGTGCGTGCGTGTGTGTGTGTGTGCGTGCGTGCGTGCGTGTGTGTGTGTGTGTGTAGAAATATAGCTTTGTACAGTCAATATGCTCGTGTGTGTGTGTGTGTGTGTGCGTGTGTGTGTGTGTGTGTGTGTGTGTGTGTGTGTGTGTGTGTGTGTGTGTGTGTGTGTGTGTGTGTGTGTGTGTGTGACAGCCCTCGAAATTTGCATGCCAGCAAAATTACGAAATCCAAACTCATAAACGGTGTGCGAATTTTCAATGTAAGCCCCTTTTTCAAAGCCGCAACAGTTAGACGGCGATAAGTCAGAATATCGTACGTATCCGGTTGCGGTGTGTTGAATGCCTGGAGTGTCTTGAAGAATACTTGTTTCAGATTCTTTTCATCCCCCGGAGAGAGTAGCACAAACAGAGGCCCCCCCCCCCCCCCCCCCCCCCCCACACACACACACACCCCACACCCCACCCCACACCTCCCCCAACATGATTACGACACTCTCTCCGTTTCATTCTCACAGCATTTGAAACCATTCGCCCTGATATAACCGTAATGGTTGACTATGCGTAAAACACCAAGTTACTTTTGAAACCGCGATGCCAGTGACCATTTGCTGCAGTATTTAACCGCAGCCATCAAAAGTGGGATACACATTTTGACACGTACATACTAACAGCAGCGATTTGGACAAGAGTGTC
>OY757556.1:9237792-9290292 GCA_963584105.1 Alviniconcha strummeri
GTGTGCGTGTGTGTGTGTGTGTGTGTGTGTGTGTATGTGTGTGTGTGTGTGTGTGTGTGTGTCTGCGCGTGCGCATGTGTGTATGCGTATGTATGTGTGTGCGTACCTGCGTGTGTGCGCGTGTGTGTGTGCGCGTGCGCGCGCGTGCTTGGAGAGAGACAGAGAGAGAGAGAGGTGTACGCACCAGCCTCAGTCCCAAGAGAGGCTGCACTGAGTGTGAGTTTCGTTTTTATTACTACAGACACTTTGTAGATGCGTGGCGTGCGTGCGTGCGTGTGTGTTTTGGCTGTTGGTCAGGCACTAGAAACGCCGTGTTCGGCGTATAAATTCATGTACTTTTTTAAATATGAATTCGTTTTGATGGGTTCCAAGCGACCGGTTACCAAAGAGTAATATTTGAATGTCTAAATAATTATCCTCTATCTGCATAAGTGTCTCTTCGTATATCGTGATACATGGGATCCTCTATCTGCATAAGTGTGTCTCTTCGTATATCGTGATAGTTGGGACATAATAACAAAAAGTGTTCTGCAGTTTCGAACGGGTGGCCGCAAGCGCATGACTGGTTTTCGGTTAGATGTCGGTTAAAAAGATCAAAATTTGGTCACTCATTTGAAGTCGTAATCTACAGTGAATTATTTGTTCCATCCTTTGGCCGGAATAGTAGTAACTAGGGACCTTAGTATCGTTATTAGTTAAATAGCGCTTAAACTCACTAAGAGAAGAACTTTCTTGAATATTTACTGGTAGGTTGTTCCACAGGAGAGTAGTAGAAGGGAAGAAAGAGTTACGGCATAATTCAGTTCGGAAGGAGGGTATGATACGTTCATAAGGTCGACGTCTGTGGTATGGATTAGTTGTTGAAACTAGGGGTGGGAGGAGGTCTGAGAGATAATCTGGACAAGTATTGTTTATCATCTTATGGAGCTGTATCAATTTGTGTCTTTTACGTCTTTCTTTTAAAGTACAAAATCCCGACTCGTTGTAAAGTTTTTGATGACTTGTTCCCCGGACAGAACCAGTGATAATTCGTATGGCTTCAAGATGAATGTTTTCGAGCATGTTAGATTGTGTATTAGTACAATTATCCCAGATAATATCAGCATAGTCAAAAAGTGGAAGAATAAAAGATTTATACATTATTTCAAGTGCTTTTCTTCCTAGTTTATATTTGAAGTGTCGCAAGCAGTTAATGAGCATATTTACTTTACTAGAAATGTTACTGATATGTTCGTCCCACCTGCAGTTGTTTTGAAGAGTGATTCCTAGATGTTTGTGGTGTGGTTTATCTTCGAGCACTACATTCCCAAATGTAAGTTGGTGTATCGGTTTTGTATCACGTTTAATGTTTACAAGTTCTGTCTTTTCTTCATTGAATTTTACTTTCCAAAGTTTTGCCCAGTCACTGATTTTTACTAGATCACACGTAAGTATTTCGGCTCTAGTGTCTGGATTCGTGAGGCCTAATGACATACTAGTGTCATCAGCAAATAGTTTAATGATGGACTCAATACTGTGCCCGATGTCGTTAATGAATATTAAAAATAAGAGGGGACCCAGCACAGATCCTTGAGGTACACCAGCGGGAATTTTTTTTTCTGAAGATTTTTCTCCTTTAATAACTACTGCCTGAGTGCGATCTGTCAGGTAATTTTGGAACCACTTCAACAGCTTTCCTCTTACACCTATAGACTCTAGTTTTAGTAGAAGGCCTCTATGCCATACACGATCAAATGCCTTAGAAATATCAAAATATACAGACTGAGTGGTGATTCTTTTGTCGAAGTTTGAACACAGATTTTCATAGATGCACAAGAGCTGACTTGTAGTTGACTCGCCAGGCAGGAAACCAGACTGCGATGGAGTGATTATGTTATTCAGCATCAAAAATCTATAAATATGCCTGTGCACACACCGTTCGAGCACTTTTCCTACACAGCTCAATAATGAAATTGGACGGTAATTGTTACACAGTGTTGCATCGCCTTTCTTGAGTACAGGCGTTACTGCTGCGGTTTTCCAGATAGACGGAAAGACGCTTTCATTTAAACAACGGTTGAAGAAACGTGTTAAGTGGACAGAAATAACATCATTTGCAGCTATTAATAATCTGTTGTGTATTAGGTCTGGGCCTGTAGCTTTTTTGGTATTAAGATTGTTTATTATTTCTTTAACCTCAAATTCAGTCAGCTTAATATCATTTATTTCACAGTCGAGAAATGTAACTTGTGGTAGCGGGTCGTCCTCGTTTTCTAAGGTAGCTTGTTCGATGAAAAATTCATTAAGTGTATCTGCCTTTTCTTTATTTGCATAAATAATTGTTCCATTTTTAGACATTGGGGGGATTTCCTCAGGGCCGATACCTTTTTTCCTGAGAATGGATTTGACTAGTTTCCACCAATCCTTGCTGCCGAAACGTTCCTGGTTGGATATTTTTTCGGTGAGTTCATCAAAGTAATCAAGTTTACGCTTCCTAACTTTGGAAATAACATTATTTCTAAAAGTGCGAAAGTTGTCCCAATCAGCTTTCAGATTACTCCGCTTAGCTTTCTTATGCATTTTGCCACGTTGCTTTATTAATAATCGAATTTCGTTTGTCATCCAAGGGGCATCATCTGTATGCACACGGACTGTTTTAACTGGCATGCACTCTTGTGCAGAATCCATAAATACTTGTGTAAACATACGTGCACTTTCGTCGATGCTTCTTGTTTCAAGAATGTCTTCCCAATTCTGGCCTTGAAGAAGACTACAGAATTTATTTTTGTCTAGTTTCTCATAATTATAAATAGTTCTCTTAAACCTATGGCTATGATGCTTGGGTTGTTGAAGAACAGCACAAGGGACACTGTGGTCACTACAAAATGACGGCAAGATATCGGTATACTTTACAATTCGGGGACTTTGTGTGATGATCAAGTCAAGACACGAGCTAGTGGTTTCTGTTATTCTTGTGGGGGAGTTAATTAACTGATGCAGCTGGTACATATTTAAAATGTTGAGTAAATGCTTTGATGGGTTATCAAAAAAATCCGTGTTAAAATTGCCAAGTATTATATATTTGGTCATAGTATTGTTTACTTTTTGGATGCTCTCGCTAATAAGGTCCCAGTATTCAGTTTTAGCATTGGGAGGGCGGTAGAATGAACCTACGAGGAGATTTTCCTGGTTAAGTTTGGTTTCGACCCAAACGGCTTCAAGATTATTCACGTGCAAGTCCGGTCGTGGTTTACAGTAAAGGTTATTTCTAACATAAATTGCTACGCCTCCGTGTGGGTCGTCAGCTCTGTCCTGTCTGACAGGTGAATGGAAATTTGTTAAGCGAAGGTCGTTATTATCGTCCTTTTTAGACAGCCAGGTTTCGGACAGTGTTATGATGTCAAAATTATCGCTTTCTGCCTCAAGAAGGTCCAGTTTCTTTCCTAGGCTTCGAGCGTTAACGTGCACGACACATAGACCCTTTTCTAATGGAGGACCTGGATTTCTTTCTACATCTCCTGATATAAAAAGCAATATTTTTTTGTACAGATTAAAAAACATACTATTTTGTTTAGCTGGGTGATCACCCAAAGAGCCGCTCTTATTACATGAGGTTGGCTTCGTTTTACACGCTAGTCGCAAGAGTAGATCTTGTGTACTAAAAGTGTACTGAAGACAGAAATACACAAATGTGGCAAATATTAAACGGTCTGAGCAATTTGGACTAATGAGTATGAAGAATGGTATGATTGTTGACTGGTCTAAAAAAGCTAGTTTACGGCCCAGTGCTGCCGCCCTTATGTCAAAGTTCCCAATCCTAGCTCTGTATATGTTTGTGTCTACGGTCATAGTTTAGGTAACTGTGCCAGTGAGCACATTGAAAATAAAAGTGGCTAGGACTGCTGTCTTGGTATGAACCGGCACGTACATCCTATGGAGCGACAGAAGGGAGAATAAGAAAAAGGCAAAAGAAGCCACGCGCTGGAAAGCACGCGACAGAAAGAAGGCAGCGCTAGAGCGCCTCGGTGAGAAAACTATATACATGAACAACCAAACAATGGACAATAAAACCAAAATCCAATGCAAAACAAACAAGCAAAACAAAAAAGCGACTGAAAATGGCTAAGTCCGAAACGAGCTTAACAGGATGACGGTGTGGCCCCCAACCAGGTACAAAACTACAATGAGATACATAATAATAGCACAGGGCTGCAGGTCTACAAATTGTACATGAATACAGAATGTCATGTCACTTGGAGAAGGAAATCAGTGCGCACGCGAGCTCTCTCTCTCTCCCCTCCGCCCTCCCCCCCTCTCTCTCCCTCTCTCTCTCTCTCTCTCACACACACACACACACACACACACACACACACACACACACACACACACACACACACACACACACACACACACACACACACACACACGCATACACACGCACACACAGTTTTACTTTCAACCCAAGTCTTACATGTAAGTTGTAACAATGTTCAAACTTCGTGCAAAGAGTTCACTTTTTAAAAAGCCTTACTCGTTTAAACACATCGGTGCATATTTCGTCCAAAGTTCACTTGTTACAACCTGCCTTGTTTATACTTATCGGCACGTACTTCATGCAAATCGTTGACTCGTGAAAGCCTGGCTTGTTTATACCTGTTTGCACGTACTTCAGTTCATAAAGAGAACCCCCAAAACCAAAATCAACTGAACAAAACTAAAAATCTTGTGACCTATTTATTGCTGCAGAAAATCCTCTATGAAACCAGTCCATCTTACAAAGTAATTGCTAAAGCTTGCAAAACTGTTACATTTTCCAATTCCTAATGCATTTGGGGATGCATTACATCACCGTATGCAATTTTGAAATGATCCCTTAACATACATTCTGTGTCATACAGGCATGTGTAAGATGCCATGCAGACAATTTTTCAAAGTGGGAATGTTAGTGGGGAAAAATAACTTTCTACCCTGTGGGGAAAATTTACAATTTGGGCATAAAAGTGTAGCCACACAAATCAACAGAAAAAAACACACCCAGAGAACTGCTGTGATACGTAAGTAAGTAAATTGGTGTTTTATGCCCAGTCAACTGGTGTGGTTATATCAAGGCGATTGCTGTAATGCACTTCACTAGCAATGAAACATACACTTCACTAGCAATGAAATAATCTCCAGAGATTGCACAACAAGTCAGTGTGTCACAAGGGTTACCGATGGCTGGGGAACGCAGGCTTCACCAATGGTAACAAGACATGGCCCCCACAGTAATCCCAGAGATTTGGCGACGTAAAACAACGGTCCTGCCACTCTTGCCTACCTCAAAGCCTCCAATGATCAGCAAGCCGTCAACCCTGAACTCATGCAGTCGCTCTGCAATCCTCCCCAAGCCTGCTTCATTGGCCAGCTGTCTGAAAAACACCAGTCAAGGCAAGACGTCAAAATGGCGCATGGCAACACTTGCTCACCACTATTTTTGGCTTCATTTACGTCAAACAAATAAGGCGCAGGCACTGGGAACACTGAAGTCACACCCCTGCAAGGTCACATTCTTGTATTTTGATTCTTTTATGACAAACCCACGTTAAGCCGTGCAGAGGGGTACTGCGGATTCAGAAATTAAAGTTCCCTCTGCTAAGAACCCAGTGACAGTGTCTGTGCATGGCACTGGGACCACTGAAGACACACCCCTGCAAGGTCACATTCTTGTATTTTGATTCTGTTATGACAAAGCTATGTTAAGCCCTGCAGATGCAGAAACTGAAGTTCCCTCTGCTAAGAACCCAGTGACAGAGTCTGTGGATGGGGGCTGTTTTGGCCATGGGCAAGCAGGGAAACAGGCTGTACAGATACTTCTTGGTGCCAAGCACAGAGGGAAACTGAGGCTGTACAGATACTTCTTGGTGCCAAGCAAGGAGGGATACAAAGGCTGTACAGATACTCACTTCTTGGTGCCAAACACAGAGGGAAACTGAGGCTGTACAGATACTTCTTGGTGCTGAGCATGGAGGGAAACTGAGGCTGTACAGATACTTCTTGGTGCCGAGCATGGAGGGAAACTGAGGCTGTACAGATACTTCTTGGTGCCGAGCATGGAGGGAAACTGAGGCTGTACAGATACTTCTTGGTGCCGAGCATGGAGGGAAACTGAGGCTGTACAGATACTTCTTGGTGCCAAAAAATGGAGGGAAACAGAAGCTGTACAGATACTCACTTCTTGGTGTTGAGCAAGGAGGGAAATAGAGGCTGTACAGATACTTCTTGGTGCCGAGCAAGGAGGGAAACAGGCTGTACAGATACTTCCTGGTGCCGAGCAAGAAGGGAAACAGGCTGTACAGATACTTCCTGGTGCCGAGCAAGAAGGGAAACAGGCTGTACAAATACTTCTTGGTGCTGAGCACAGAGCGAATCAGGCTGTACAGATGTACAGATACTTGCTGATGCCAAGCAAGGAGGGAAACAGGCAGTACAGATACTTCTTGATGCCAAGCACGGAGGGAAACTGAGGCTGTACAGATACTTCTTGGTGTCAAGCACGGAGGGAAACTGAGGCTGTACAGATACTTCTTGGTGCCAAGCACAGAGGGAAACAGAGGCTGTACAGATACTCACTTCTTGGTGCTGAGCAAGGAGGGAAACAGAGGGTGTACAGATACTTCTTGGTGCCAAGCAAGGAGGGAAACAGGCTGTACAGATACTTCTTGGTGCCAAGCACGGAGGGAAACTGAGGCTGTACAGATACCTCTTGGAGCCAAGCACAGAGGGAAACAGAGGCTGTACAGATACTCACTTTTTGGTGCCAAGCACAGTGGGAAACAGCGGCTGTACAGATACTTCTTGATGCTGAGCAAAGAGGGAAACAGAGGCTGTACAGATACTCACTTCTTGGTGCCAAGCAAGGAGGGAAACAGAGGCTGCACAGATACTCACTTCTTGGTGCCGAGCAAGGAGCCACCCATGCCTGCCCAGCCCTGCACCTGTGTCCAGCCCACGGGTCGGATCTGCACATCAACAAACAGCACCATCACGCATCGGCAACTTCTGTGTCCCACTGGAACACCAGCAGCAGTCAGGGTCGACTTCATTTCAACTTCTGCCAAACCAGTCCTTGTTCACACAGAGAAGGATGCTCCTCTCCCCTCTTTCATCAGCGCATCTCAGTTTAAGTTCAGGAGTCTTTAAGTCATCCCAAGCAGGCTTTTGGACTTCAGGATTCCAAAATGTTAAGACTATTTTCCCAGATCAAGTTACTGCTCAGTTACACACACACACACACACACACACACACACACACACACACACACACACACACACACACACACACACACACACACACACACACACAGAGTCTCTCTCACTCATGTGGCACACACTCACACACACACGCACAGTCTCTCTCACTCATGTGGCTCTCTCTCTCTCTCTCTCTCTCTCTCTCTCTCTCTCTCTCACACACACACACACACACTACACATACACAGAGTCTCTCTCACTCATGTGGCTCTCTCTCTCTCTCTCTCTCACACACACACTACACACACACAGAGTCTCTCTCACTCATGTGGCTCTCTCTCTCTCTCTCTCTCACACACACACACACACACACACACACACACACACACACACACACACACACACACACACACACGCACAGAGTCTCTCTCACTCATGTGTGTCTCTCTCTCTCTCTCACACACACATACACACCTCCCTCACTCGTGGCTTACACAAGGGCACAAACATTACTCACCCTACCAGCAGTCAAGCCATCGAAACTGTCCTGGATGCCAAGCACCCTGTAACCCTGAGTCAGCCCCAGTCGAACAAAAGAGCGCACAACTGCATTCATGCCACAAGCTGGTGCCCCAATGTTCATCACCGCCAGGTTCCTGTGACTCTGCAGGTAGCAACAGTTGCAGCATCAGGGTAACCACATGGTTGCGGAGTCAGGTTCTGATGCAACATTTACTTCAAGGTGGACAAAACTCACATCTTGAAAAACCTTATATGAATTAAATTTTCTGGGCTTCTATCATAATGCATATGAATATAATAATTTTTCTGAGCTTTCATCATAATGTAACTATGAATAAGATGCACATGAACAATAAAAAAAATAAAACATTTATGATATTACTTTAGACTACAGTGCTAGTCTGCACAACATGCAAAAGAGAAAGAAAAAAAAAGAGAGAAAAATAGCACACACACACACACACACACACACACACACACACACACACACACACACACACACACACACACACAACAAAACAAAAACCACCACCTAGATAAAGAAAAAAAGAAAAGAAAAAGAAATGAGAAAAAAAGAAAAGACCTATTTTTTAAATTTTACAGGGAGAGTCAAAAGAAACAAAACACAAAATGCATCCAAAAATTACAAGTGATGGTAACTCTTTTCCTGCAAAATAGCAACCTTCCACTAGAAATTTTCCAATCCAATGCCAAGGACACCCCCCCCCCCCCCCCCCCCCAACCATTCCAGTCACAACTTAGGGCTACAGTGATGTTAAACCACACTACATAGCTTTTGCGTACACTTGAAAACACACATCAAACACTGCTACAAACCACACACACATCAACAACATATTAATACATCAAACAAAACCCACCCCCCAAAAGATTACACATAGTTCAGGCAAACACCACATAATAACAGAACTAATACATTACATACAACAGAAGACAAGCAGATCAAAATAACTTATCACTGCTGTACAGCGTATGCATAGCATAATGCAACAGAACCCTGAACAGACCAGCCTGTCTTTGATTGTTCAAACTGGATAGTTTTGTCACCAATCTTCCATCCATATTTCCTTATTGACCATATAACTTCCACTTATAAAGACCAACTCTTCTTCAAGGTCACCTTTACTACACGTTCATGGTAGTATTTCATAAAGATTACCTTTAGTTTACTTAGGACCACCTTTACTTCATTTTCAGGGTGGTCTTTACTCAGAAACACCTTTACTTCATTTTCAGGTGGTCTTTACTCAGGACCACCTTTACTTCATTTTCAGGGTGGTCTTTACTCAGGAACACCTTTACTTCATTTTCAGGGTGGTCTTTACTCAGGAACACCTTTACTTCATTTTCAGGTGGTCTTTACTCAGGAACACCTTTACTTCATTTTCAGGGTGGTCTTTACTCAGAAATACCTTTACTTCATCTTCAAGGTGGTCTTTACTCAGGAACACCATTATTTCACTTTCAGGGTGGTCTTTACTCAGGAACACCTTTATTTCACTTTCAGTGTGGTCTTTACTCAGGAACACCTTTATTTCACATTCAGAGTGGTCTTTACTCAGGCACACCTTTATTTCACTTTCAGAGTGGTCTTTACTCAGGAACACCTTTATTTCACTTTCAGGGTGGTCTTTACTCAGGAACACCTTTACTTCATCTGCAGGGTGGTCTTTACTCAGAGCCACCTTTATTTCAATTTCAGCTTCAATTTTTTTCTCTCCCCAGGACAACCTTTATTTTACTTATAATTTCAACTTCATCTTTACTCAGGAACACCTGTACTTCATCTTCAGGTGGTCTTTACTCAGGACAACCTTTATTTCAGTTTCAACTTCATCTTTACTCAGGAACACCTTTACTTCACTTTCAATGTGATCTTTACTCAGGAATGCTTTTATTTCATTTTTAGGGTGGTCTTTACTCAGGACAACCTTTATTTCACTTTCAGGGTGGTCTTTACTCAGGAACACTTTTAGTTCACTTTCAGGGTGATCTTTACACAGGAACGCTTTTATATCACTTTAAGGGTGGTCTCTACACTTCTAGGGTGGGCTGCTACAGAATCATAGCTGCAAAAAGCAACTGAAATCTCATGTGAATGTGCAGTCCTTGTGTTGTTCTCTGTGCAGAGCAGGACCGGAGTGGGCCGGGGAGACAGACAGAAGGTGACGGGTGAACACGGGTGAATGCGAATCGAATCATTGCACTTTACAAGCCTGCAGCAGGTGGAGGGGGCAGTTTGAAAGAGTTGCAGACCCCAACACCAGTGCGAAGCAAGCTGCTGTGGCAAGCTGATGAAGCGTTCTAACACATTTCAGTCAGCACATGTCAGAGGATTTCTCTGTCGTGAAAACATGGAGTCAATTCTCAGCAATGTTCATTTGACTCAAAGTGATTTTAAGGTCAAACATTTTTAACATGAGCATGCACTGACTGGATGATCAAAATGTTAGTCATAGCTTGGCAAGGGATTAACTGTTGTGCACAGGCTGCACCCCATTTAAAAATGAAAGTAGCAAACAAAAAAAGGAAACAAAATGGACAAACGGATTGGTGATCTGCACCCCATTTAAAAATGAAAGTAGCAAACAAAAAAAGGAAACAAAATGGACAAACGGATTGGTGATTACTATCTCTAGAGCAATGCCGTCAGAGTCACTGATTCCTTAAGCAGGCCGGGCACAGCTGCAACCTCAGAACCTGTGATGGACCTAACTTCCTCCTGAAAGACAACTTCAATTTTCTATTCAATGTTCCACTAAAGTACAATGAATAACATGCATGCCTCCCCCCCCCCCCACACACACACACACATGCACACACTCCTGCACACACACACACACACACACACACACACACACACACACACACACACACACACACACAGTGAAAACACACAGACACATACACATGCACAAACAGTGAAAGGCAAGAACATCTCCAGGCTCTCCTTCCGCAGCATGAAGCTGAAGCTGACAGAGAGACAGACTGAGAACCAGAACGAAAAAACGACATCCCAGTTCATCTGACAAAACTATCCTTCAGGAAGAAAAGAGAAGAATTTAGGGAAGAACAATGCAACAAACATTAAGCAATTTGATTTCACTATTTTAACACTGTAGTCTTGTGGTGATTTTAAACTGAAGCCAGTTAGTGCTAGTGTATGACAACACACTACTGAGAACAATTAACCATCACCAAAACTAAAAATATATCCGAGTACCCAGAAAAGGAAAAATCCTTCATGCTGACATTCTGCTTCCAGCAGATCAAAATTTTACCACCCCACCATTCCTTCTAGTCAAATGACACTTTTAAGGCACATTAAAATGATGCAGGTCATGCAGTTCCCAGCTTCCTGTGTCAACTAGATTCTGCTGTACAACCAGTCTGACCTATGGACAAGGCATGAAGGTGGTGATGTACTGCTAGTTTGACCCATGGTGGTGATGTACTGTTAGTTTGACCCATGGTGATGATGTACTGTTAATTTGACCCATGGTGGTGATGTACTGTTTGTTTGATCCATGGTGGTGATGTACTGCTATTCTGATCCACAGGTAAGACATGGTGGGGATGTACTGCTAGTCTGACCTACAGGTAAGACATGGTGGTGATGTACTGCTATTTTGATCCTCAGGTAAGACATGGTGGGGATGTACAGCTAGTCTGACCCACAGGTAAGACATGGTGATGATGTACTGCTATTTTGATCCACACGTAAGACATGGTGGTGATGTACTGCTATTTTCATCCATGGGTAAGACATGGCGGTAATGTACTGCTAGTTTGATCCATGGCTAAGACATGGTGATGTACTGCTATTCCGATCCACCGGTCAGACAAGACATGGTGGTGATGTACTGCTAGTTTGATCCACGGCTAAGACATGGTGGTGATGTACTGCTATTCTGACCCACAGGTCAGACATGGTGGTGATGTACTGCTAGTTTGATCCTCAGTTAAGACATGGTGGTGATGTACTGCTAGTTTGATCCATGGCTAAGACATGGTTATGTACTGCTATTCTGATCCACAGGTCAGGCATGGTGGTGATGTACTGCTAGTTTGACCCTCAGCTAGGACATGGTGGTGATGTATTGCTAGTCTGACCCTCAGCTAGGACATGGTGGTGATGTATTGCTAGTTTGACCCTCAGCTAGGACATGGTGGTGATGTATTGCTAGTTTGACCCTCAGCTAGGACATGGTGGTGATGTATTGCTAGTTTGACCCTCAGCTAGGACATGGTGGTGATGTATTGCTATTTTGATCCACAGGTAAGACATGGTGGTGATGTACTGCTAGTCTGACCCATGAAAAGACAAGGCGTTATCCACTGACAAAGCCTGGTGGTGATGTACAGCTAGTCTGACCCATGGACAAGGCACAATGGTGATGTACTGCTATTCTGACACTTGAAAAGACAAGGCGGTTATCCACTGACAAAGCCTGGTGGTGATGTACAGCTAGTCTGACCCATGGACATGGCACAATGGTGATGTACTGCTATTCTGACCCATGCAAAGACAAGGCGGTTATCCACTGACAAAGCCTGGTGGTTATGTACAGCTAGTCTGACCCATAGACAAGGCACAATGGTGATGTACTGCTATTCTGACCCATGAAAAGACAAGGCGGTTATCCACTGACAAAGCCTGGTGGTGATGTACAGCTAGTCTGACCCATGGACATGGCACAATGGTGATGTACTGCTAGCATGACCCTGTTTCATCTATTTTTTTCTATTTTTTTGTTTTGTTTTTCTTATGCACCAACTTGCAATGAGTGAACAACAGTTGATTTGATCCTTTCTGGCAATCTGAGTAAGAAGTGTGCATGCCTTGTACTCAATCTAGATAAAGTCTTTCATCTTTGCCACTGTGCAATTGACCTCTTGACATCTTCTGACAGACAGAGGATCTTCAGACAGTCAACGCCTGCTGGCAGACACCCCTCCTTGGATAAGCCTGCGCCATTTTGTTTCTCGCAACAATGGAAAAGTGCCATGCATCTGTGCAGCTTGAAGCATATGGTGGAACACACAAAATTCTGGGGTTTAAAAAAAAGCAGAAAAAAAAGCTGAGGTAAATGCTGGATCACATTACCCCCCCCCCCCCCCCCCCAAAAAAAAAAAAAAAATCTTAAAAGGGTAGAGGAGCGCACTGTGGAGTGGAATGGGACAACAAATCAAAGACGTTCCTGGATGGTGATGGGGAAGGGTGTAGCTGACGCCACAACATGCAGCAAAAACACGTGGTGAGGAGATGGACAGAGTTCGGCAGGGAAGATTTCTAAGCGTGGACAGCTGCATGTCATCAACTGACGTGAGATCAAATGGGATGGAGTGAACCCACTTGCGCTGCTTATTCCACTTGTCTAAGTGGGTGGAGCGTTCTGGCTAAAAGTGAGAGGTCAATGGACACACGTCGTTCAGGCACACTGCAAAGAAGTCTTAATTTTGCTTGCTAGCTTACACAATCAAACAATATTTATGGCCATGACCATGCAGCGAGTAATATGCACTCAAATGCTAATCAGAACCCAGTCTATTATGCCCTTGTTTTTAAAAACAGAGGAATGCATTCAGCTTTATTTATGAACGCCAATGCCAGACTTTGTTGTAGTGACTGAAACTATCAACAAAGTCATGAAGGGTGGATGACAGCTGCCCTACAGTTTTACACTTTGGGCAGCTACAAAGACAGGTTCAGCTGCGTATGTCCTGAACATGTGTGTTGCCATCAGTTGTATTCCATCTTCTAGTAAATCATTAATTACACTCCCATTATACTGCATAGTATCTCAGTTTTTCTTAATGCAGAAACAACCCCTCCCCCACACAAATACACATACACCCAGTTGTATATTCATCATTCTGGGTTAAGAATAAAATGAAAAGTCACTAAAGAGGTAAATATTAAACCAATCACAAGAATAAAATGAAAAGTCACTAAAGAGGTAAATATTAAACCAATCACATCTACATACACAAGACATGCATTCAGCTAGCAGTGAGTTTGTATGAGCAAGCAAGCCATACTCAGGGAAGTACGCTGAAAGTAAGCAGCACACAGTTTGCAAGGCTTACAGAGTGAAGACGAAAAATAAATACTCAGTAAATTTGACTCACTTTTCCAGCCTTAAAAGGGTAGTCAAATACGTGAGTGTCACTGTAATCCTGCAACACCTCTAGCTCTTACTGCTATGTCTACTGCCACAAACATCACAGGCACAAAACCCTCACACTGCAAGCTGCCCTCAACAACACACCCACACACACGACATCTGCACAATGGACCATCAACAACACACCCACACACACGACATCTGCACAATGGACCATCAACAACACACCCACACACAGGACAACTGCACAATGGACCATCAACAACACACCCACACACAGGACAACTGCACAATGGACCATCAACAACACACCCACACACAGGACAACTGCACAATGGACCATCAACAACACACCCACACACAGGACAACTGCACAATGGACCATCAACAACACACCCACACACAGGACAACTGCACAATGGACCATCAACAACACACCCACACACAGGACAATGCACAATGGACCATCAACAACACACCCACACACAGGACAACTGCACAATGGACCATCAACAACACACCCACACACAGGACAAATGAACAATGGAATCAACAATAAGTAGCTCAAGGAAGACACTGCAAACGGGCATCCCATCACAACAAACAGCACTGACATTGCAAACAGACACTGACATTGCAAACATTACTGCCACAACTCTGACACTGCAAACTGGCATGAACATCACAGGCACAACCCTGGTGTCAAAAACTAGAATCAAGTTACATTCCAATCAAGTTACATGTCAAGTTACATGACAGCACATAATGACATAATCACAACCACAGCCCTGACAGCAATGACATCATCACAACCACAGCCCTGACAGTGCATAATGACATCATCACAACCACAACCCTGACAGCAATGACATCATCACAACCACACCTCTGACAGTGCACACTGACACCATCACAGAAGAACCTCAATGTAACTGCAGACCTGACAGTGCACTATGACATCAACATCACAATCTTGACATTGCATAATGACATGAACATCACAATCCTAACATTGCCAGTCACTGGCATCAACATCGTAACCACAAACACATTACAATGACATCACATGCAGACATCAACATAATGTATACTTGTACAACCCTAAAACAGTGTCTTCATCCAACAATCACTTTAAATGCACAACTCTGCATAAAATGTTCACAAAATACTGTACTTGAGCATTTCACACACTAAAGAAAGGTGTGCAGACCTTGTGCAGTGTTTCCCACTTTGTAGGATTTTAGTTTAGACTGGGCAAACCAGCTTCCTGATCAGCCAGTTGCGCCATCTCATCTGTTATGCATATGGCCCACTAGGTCAGCGGATGATGTTTTGACTTCAGCTTTGAATTGAAGGTCAGGGCTCATGTTGTTGGGGAATTTACTGGCCCGTTTGGAATTTGTGGGATCTGATCTGCAGAAGTACATCTGGTACACAAGTTAACTGCATTCATACTGACAGTGCAAAACAGGAAAAGTTCTCCGTTCAGTCACCTAATGACATCAGTCTCCCATGGTCATAGGCCACAAACATATCAAACATATCGTGGCATTAAGGTTTGGAGTCAGTGCTATTATTTTTGTGTCAGCTTCCATAACCTAGTTTTAAACACAGCTAGAAACAGCCAGCATCTCTCAATATCAGCAGACAAACAAACCTGAAAGGAGTTATAAAGAAGGGGTGCAGTCACTGATATCAGTTGATACAGAGGAACCTCAAAGTGTCACCGATATCAAGCAATACAGAAGAACCTTGATGTAAAGTGTCTCTGATATCAACTAATGCAGAGGAACCTCAATGTAAAGTGTCACTGATATCAACTGATACAGAAGAACCTCGATGTAAAGTGTCACTGATATCAACTGATACAGAGGAACCTTGATGTAAAGTTGGAGGAAAGAGAGGCAGTTACTGATACCAGCTGACAAAGAGAAATTGCAATGTAAAGTTATAGAGAACTAGAATACAGTTAGATGGACAGGGAGCAGTCACCAACATCAGCTGACATGGAAGAACCCCAATATAAAGTTAAAGGAAATGGGAGCTGTCAGACAACACAGGCACATGTATAAAAAAGTTGGTGTTGAAAACAGGAATGGCAAGCTATTACTGATGTCATCAATAAAGGTATTGCTAGTTTGGGATCCCATCAAACACACACTCAGACAGGAAAAAACACTGATGTCAGCACACCGCAAACACCACAGACTATGACCAAAGTCAGACTGATACTGTCCATTGTGTGATGAAGGGCAGGATGTCAAAAGAAACAGAGTTGAAATGAAACACAGCAAAAACATGAAATATAAAACTGTGTTGGCCTCTGTGTGTGTGTGTGTGTGTGTGTGTGTGTGTGTGTGTGTGTGTGTGTGTGTGTGTGTGTGTGTGTGTGTTCATGTTGTATGCATTGAATTCGGACAATAATTATGTGCTTGTAAAAATGTGTAAGCACTTAGGGCCTGTGCGGGTTAGGCGCTCTAAGTATTCACTATTATTATTATACTATTCACACAATCACTGAGAGAGGACAACAGCAAAATACTGAAATCAGTTTGGAAACAGAAACTAAAACAGAAGCTAAAACAAAAAACCAAAACAAACACAAATACAACTTAAAATTCAATACTGAAGCAAATAAAATCAACCATGAAAAAAAATGAGAGAAAAGAAACAAACTAAACACACAGACACAAAAAGAGAACAAAAGAAAAAAGAAAAAAGAGAAGAAAAAAACCTTGAATCTGTACAAACACAATGTTTTTTATAACCACAACAGGAAAAGGAGACATGTTTTTATCTACAGTGCTTTGTGTGTGTGTGTGTGTGTGTGTGTGTGTGTGTGTGTGTGTGTGTGTGTGTGTGTGTGTGTGTGTGTGGTGTGAACAGAAGGGAAGAGATGACACATCAGTCAAAAGGAACGACTCGACAGAAAAAGATTCAGGTGAAAAACCAGAACAACATGGAAAGTGCATGAAGGAAGAATGAAACAAAGCAGCAGCCAGTGTCCAAACAAGCGTCAGCATTAGGCGATCGGGAAAAAAAAGACTCCTTTTTATGTTTTTACTTCAATTGCTCATGTTTTCGGTGGTACGTACATATATGTTTTCAGAAAACTGGACACTGTCTGCATGGCAACCAGCACTTTAGAGGACAACAAAAAAGAAACAAGAAAGCCAGGAACACTTGGCAAAGCTGTACCTCATCGTTCTTAAAGGCACTCTGAAAAAATACAAAGGTTTTTAATTCCAATACTTTTGAGGAAAATGAAAAAATACACACAAAGGTTTTTAATTCCAATACTTTTGAGGAAAACAACCCCAAAACAAAAACAAATGGTAACAGATACAGAAAGAAGCATAATCCAAGAAGAAGACAAAGATAAGGAGGATGCAGAAGAAAATTCTTGTGAGGGTAATCAATGTGAGAAACCCTACTCTGCCAGTCAAAAGAAGAGAATCCTAAGGTACTGCTCAGTCAAAACAAACAAAAACCGTTTCCGTTAAAATCATTTGTGATCCATTTTCTTCCACCTATGTGGAAATAGCACAACGTTCATGTCACTGTGTAAAACGTTCCACAAGAAGAAGAGAACTGTGTTTCTTCAAGATCTATTACCTGTGTGTGTGTGTGTGTGTGTGTGTGTGTGTGTGTGTGTGTGTGTGTGTGTGTGTGTGCATGCATGCATGCGTGCATGTGTGTGTGTGTTTGTGAGTGAATGAATGAGTGTGAGAGTGTGTGTGTGTGTGTGTGTGTGTGTGTGTGTGTGTGTGTGTGTGTGTGTGTGTGTGTGTGTGTGTGTGTGCATGTGTGTGTGAGAGTACGTGCGCATGCCTGCAGATAAGCATATGCATTTCTCTTCACATAATTATGTTGACTTACAGAAAACTGAGCCTACCAAGACAATGCACTGTAACTCCACTGACAACAGCAAATTCAATAGACAGCAGGATATAAAGAGGTGTTTCCACACACACCTGAAGGATCTGAAACAGTGTCCTGTACATCGCGTACGCCACCTCACCATACCTGGCTTTGGCAGAAAACTTGGCTAACGCCAGTGTCTTGTATTACATCTACCAGGCATTTCTCTGTAGCAGGGCTTCCAGTCACACAGTCCTGAATTGCAGCCTTCACATCCTGTGCTCTCCAGCTGCTTCTCCATTTCACACTCAGAAAATTTTCCTTGGGCCTAAGCAAGCTTCCACAGTTTTAACAGTAACAAAAACCTCAACAAGTAAGGTTGCCCAGTGTGTTCCGTAACACATCTGAAGGTCAATACTGTTGTTGTTGATCACTTTAACGAGCCACCCTTTGTTGTCAAACACTTGAATTGTATTGGCTGTAGTCCAAAACTGGGTCAGTGACCCCCTGTACCCTCTTCTCAGTGCCCGACTAACAGTTCAGACTGCTGACATGCTGCATGCTATCCCTATTCACCCAGCCAAAGAACCACAAGGATGACACGTTAGTAACCGCTGTCTGCAGCGAATGCTTGACTTCCGCCTCCCAAAGATACTCAAAACAAGTTAACCAGATGAATCCATCAGCATGTAAAGATAACACAAGAACAATTTAACAAAACTGTTTAACAAAACAAACAAACGAAAAACCCATATATCTGCCTTGATGTTTGGTCACTTTGAAGTTATATTCTCTTGTTTCAGTGTCAACCCACAGCAAACCAATGTAGGCCACAGTTATTCGCATCATTCAGATGCCTCAGTGGGGGACTGTGGATATTGTAAACCAATTAGCTGACAATGTACACCATTAGCTGATACTGTAGACCAATTAGCTGATACTGTAGACAAGTTAGGTGATGCTGTGGACTAATTAAATGATACTGTAGAACAACTGCTTGTTACTGTATACCATTCAGTGGATACTGTACACTGATTTTGAAATGATACGAATTTCAGTGGCTCTTAAAATTCAAACACAAAGTGACCAAAATCAAGGAGGCATATGGAAATAGAACCTGATCTGCTGAATCAAAATCAGAGGCAACAGAAAAAGGGACGGGGGATTAAAAGGACACTGGGGGTCATCAGGTGTAGGGTTAAATAGTCTCACCAGAGCAGGAAAAATATATAGAATTAAACCAGGGACATTTCTTCACTGAGCACAGAGTTTGCATCCTCTAAAAGGACACCAGTGGTCATCATGAGTCCTGTCATTGGACACCAGGGGTCATCATGAGTCCTGTCATTGGACACCAGGTGTCATCATGAGTCCTGCAATTCCAGGCCACATGGAGGTTGTGGGGGAAGGCGAAGGGTTAAATAGTGCTACCAGAGGAGGAAAAGTATTTGGAATTAAACCGGAGATGTTTCTTCACTGAGCATGCGTTTCTTCATTGAGTTTGCATCCTTTCACTTTGCCCAGTGTGGACCTTGGTGAGACCCAGTGTTCAGTAGCTGTTGCTCTGACCTCTATCCTTCAGTTCTTGGCCATGTTAAGGGTTCTGAACCGGGGCCATAAATGGCACAACATTCACTCCATGGCACCCAACAATGCACATGGTTCAAACGTGGGAGAAGCTGATTTGACAGGACTCTTAGGTCACTGCCAGAAATCAGAACTGTAAATGAATCATCAAAGCCACAAGTTACAATTGTCACACAAATTGTTCTGACATAGATGAAGCTTTTAACCCCTTGACTGCATCTGACAAACCTGCTCAGCAGTAAAGGGGCGTTACCCGGTAAGTCCTCAATGCAGCTGATGAACCACCCGGTAAGTCCTCAATGCAACTGATGAACCCTCTCATCAGACCAGTAACAAAACTTACTAACAGCTAAATCAACAGCATCGTTGCATTCAAGTCAAACAATGAACACCATCGGAAAGAGTGATTATTTCTGTTTTAAAATGTATGCAGTTTGTTAAGAAATTTCAATTCTTTGTTCTTGGAGGCGCAATTTTTTTAGAGCATGGCGGAGACGGGAGGAAGGCGCAGAAAATGTTTTCCTTGCAAGAAGTGAATGAACCAATGAAAAAAGTCCTCCGTCTGATCGATACTCTCGATGAAGTTGCTGCTGATCCAGACTCTGAGGATGATTTGGATGGTGAACGGTGGGATGAGGATGGAAATCTGAATGTACACAGTGCTGATGCAGGCTGCGTGCAAAACGTTCAGTTGGTAACTTATTGTTATCGCAAAGTGACAATGTTGTGGCCAGGCCGAGCAAGTGGCATTTAACAAGTGGCTGAAGATGCTGACAGTGTGGAAAACACACGTTCTCAGTGAAGTACACTTTGTCAGGTATATAATGTAAAACAAACACACTGGAGGCCATTTGCTGCACCAGCCCTAATCCGTCTGCTGTAGGGTGAAACAGGATCAGCATCAGCAGGTTCGTCTGCCTGATGAGGCTGCAGCAGCCAAGTGGCTAAGAGTGATTTATTCACTGAACAAAGGTGAATAAGGTTAAGGGGTGCCATGGGTTTCAGAACAAAGAACTCAACCTTGAAGAGAAATAAGTGTAGGAACAGAGAAGTCAACCACCAACACAGTGTTCACCTCATGAGAATCCCAGGGGCTAAGTGTTACGTGTGATGGTGATGACAGCTGTCAAAAATCACAAAACACAAGCACTCAACAACAACGAAATTCAAAGGCCAACAAAACTATCCAAAAGGCAAAAGCCAATCTTGTACAACTAACCATGGGGCCTGGCACCTGTTGGACCTCAGAGGATTCTGCTCCCTTCATCTTAATGTTTACCCTGACCTGTATTTTCTGCTTTGAATCCTTCAAACTCTCTGTCTGCGTTGCAGCATTGCACTTTGGGCGGTCACCCTCAAGGCTCTACAACTCCAAATGGAGCATACGGCAAAATATGAAAGGAATACAGGGTAAACATCAGTCCCACCAATGATACGTGTTTACCAGGCATGGGAATTGTTTCAAAGAAAAATTTCTGAAATCCAGAGGGGTCTAGCGGAATGATTCCCCCAAAATAATTCTCATCCCCCCCCCCCCCATCAAATCAAGATCATGAACTGCTGCATCATGAAACTGCATGCCTATGCATTTCTTCTTCACCTCTTCACAAACTTTTACTTCCAGCTCAACTAATCCGGCTTCTTCTGGAACATGACCTCCTTTATCACATTGAAGAGTATGTCACCATTTGGGGCTGTTTAGCAATTATAATATTAAAAAAAAAAAAAAAACATTGCAACGTTTACAAACAAACATTGAGTTTCAAGTGTCCTGCTGGCTTTTCACATCTCCAACTAGACCAATCCAGCTACCGTTTACCAACTCCCACTTCCGTTTCTTGGCACTGCTGCAGTCATCTAACTTTTCGCTACAGTTGACGACTCAAGCGACAGACATGGTGAATCTTTCACTTTCAAAACTTTTAGAATGTTCGCCTTTTTTTGTCAAAACTTGGCACAGAAATGATTGCATTCAGCACTAATGCCTGCCAGTGACAGCAACAGCCAGCAGCTGTGTTCATAATTACAGTGACTAAGAAAGGCAACAGCCACATTTGAATGCCCTCCAAATGTTTGACAGGTATTCGGTGCAGAGTTAACACTGGTGCTTCCTTTTTTAGTGCTCTTGTTCCTCCCCCCTCCTCCAGCGGACAATTCTTTTCCCCCATGTAAAGTCAGAGAAATTTGCCTTTACACGCACAATTCCCATGCCTGGTTTACATGGATTGAGTGAATAAAAATAAAAAAAGGTATGTCAAAGGAGCTCTAATCTTGTGGACTGTAACCATCATTATTTTAGTTCATCACTGAAGTAGTGCTACCCAGAAAACAAAGAGGCTATAGTAAAAAATCTGATAGGTTAACAAGAGATGTTAAACAGCAACGCTGACCAAAAACATACCAAGTCCATGCAAAGGATGCCAGCACACAGTCTCATTTTCAAGCTGAAAACACACATCTTTACACTACAAAACATGGCATTAATACCTTGTTGCTCTGAAGCCCTGACAGTTTCAGTGCTGTGAGTTTGCTTGCTCAAAAATAAAACCCCATGCCATGCCACTGCAGCCAAAACATTCTGCATCAACGTTTCTACAGTGCAGACTGAATTCCCATGTCCATCACTATTTACATGTGCAACCAACACAGCCTGCACCACCAAAATGGTGGGATCGAATGGGGATGGGAGGGAGGATGGGGAAGGGGGTGGGGGGGAAGAGATGTACAGACAGACAGAAAGCTGAGTGAAACCCCATGAAGCCTGGCTGGCAAACCCAGAGCCACTGAGAAAAGAAGACACCCCAGTGCTCGATGCTGCACAAATGAAAAAAAGTCTTGACCTAACAGGAACGATGACATATATGAGTCACATGACAATGACAGAGGCTTCTTACCTGGCTTGTCTCTGGGTCTGCTGCACACAGGCTGCTGGGGGGTCGAAGCTTGCTCAACATACGGTAAGTTGTCAGGTTGTTTTGGAAACTCCTGCACACACACAAAGACGATGCATCACTGGCGCTGTCATCCCTGACATTTTCAGCATAAATTGTCATGCTATCAGTGGGACAGTCCACCAGACAAATCTGTGTCACAGTTAGAGCCACGGGCAGGGCCTGCCCAACCTCAATCCCCCCCCCCCCCCCCCCCCCCCCCATCTGATAAGTAAGTTGGTGTTTTACGCACAGTCAACCGGTGCAGTTATATCAGGGCAACCCACCCTGTCCGAGCTTCCCAAACTTACTCTTATTGGTTTTACAGTGTGACCCATTAGTCTTTCAGTAAACACACACACATGCACAACACACACACAGCATACTCACAGACACATGCAACATACTCACAGACACACACAACACACACAACATACACCACACACATTTTTTTTCTCTGTCTCTGTCTCTCTCTCACACACACACACACACACACACACCACATATTCAAATCCAGTGTTCACTCTTCCATTAACATGGTTTAACTAGTTATTTGGTGGATTCTTCTCACATACTTTCACCACAGACACAGATGCAGGCCTTTCAAGGGAACTTCAAGAAGGCCACAAGGAATGTAAAGAGTTTGCAGAATTTGCTGTGAACAGTTACTTCTTTCAGAAAAACTACCACAACAACAAAACACCATTTTGCCCCCTCTCCAGATGGCAACAACCCAAAGACAATGAACATGCATAAAACTTTGATTCTTGCCCAGGAACCAGAGGAGTTTGACTCAGTCTTTTAGTTTACTCACTGTGGCTAAACACACTTGCCAACAGGGACCATTCTCATGGAATATTCATGAGGTGCAGTCACCAAGGTCACTGAGATCGAAAGCAAGGCTTCGGACTGTTGGCTGCCCTTACACTTACAGGGCAGACAACAAAACCTGTTCATGCTCTCACCATTTTTACACACCCAAACCTTGCTTTCAATCTTGGGAGGCAACAAGAATGCCCTACTGAAACGCAGTTTAACCTCAAATGCCATATGCATGGATCGGTTCATGCAACATAAACTATCAAGGAATGACGCAGACATGACAAAGCCAGAGAACAAGGCAAGAGAAGACAAACAAATAATGACCTTCCTCTCAGTCGAACTGCTTCCTCAAAGTTCTTGTTGTCCATCGCCTTTTGTACATCTTTTGTCTGCCATCAGAAAAGTATATGTGTAAGTTACCAGTCAATCAATGACACAGGGTGGGCAGACTGATTGCCATGGACAAAATAGAAATGCCATGGACAAGACAGAAACAGGTTTGAGACAGACAAACATTTCCTGAAATGACAATGACAGAGAAAAGATGAGTGGACAGGCTGACTGTCACCGACAAGACAGGGTGGGGACAAACTGACACTGACAAGACAAACTGACAGAGAACCAGAAGGTGGACAAACTGTCAATGACAAAACAGAGACAGGGTAGGGACAAACTGACACTGACAAGACAAAAAAAAGGAGAGAAAGACAAAGTGGACAAACTGTCAATGACAAAACAGAGACAGTGTAGGGACAAACTGACATTGACAAGACAAACGAACAGAGAAAGACAATGTGGACAAACTGATTGTCACTGACAAAACAGAGACAAGGCTGGGACAAACTGACATTGACAAGACAAACCAACTGAGAAAAACAAAATGGACAGACTGATGGCCATGGACAAGACAGAAACAGGTTTGAGACAGACTAGCATTTCCTGAAATGACAATGATAGACAGAGAAAAGATGAGTGGATGGGCTGACAAGACAGAGACAGGGTAGGGACAAACTGACACTGACAAGACAGAGACAGAGTAGGGACAAACTGACACTGACAAGACAGAGACAGAGCAGGGACAAACTGACACTGACAAGACAAACCAACAGAGAAACACAAGGTGGACTGGCTGATTGACACAAGACAGAGCTAGGACTGAGGCTGACTGACACTAAGACATAAGAGAAAGACAGGGTGGACAAAGGGAGACATAAGGATGAACATGAGAACTGAGACAGATGGGCCTGAGTGACTCAGTCCATAAAACAGGTGCATGGATAGACAGACAGGACAGATACCACAACAGATTGCCTCTGCTGACTCCATGAAACAGGCAGACAGATAGACAGTTGGATGAACATGACAGAGAGACAGGTCTGACTCACTGAATGAAATAGGTAGACTGGCAGAGAAAGAGAGAGAGAGAGAGTGAGAGTGAGAGTGAGAGACAGAGACAGAGAGAGACAGAGAGAAGACAGGAGGACAGACTGACCCGATCTACACACTCCATCAGCGGCACCCGGACAGTCTGGTTTCCTTCCAGTGACACCACACAGGCTGGTGTGTCGGGTGCAGCATCCATCAGAGCTAACACCGCCTCTGCCCCCATTCTAGAGCCCTGCAGGGTCACACACAACGCACATGTGGCTGACATGTTTACAATTCTCAAACTGTTCACAATTCTCATTCTGTGCAAACTAAACAGAATCGACAGAATCATCAAAGGTCTTAATGAAATCATTTTCTAAGGGCAATGACAGAAGAAGAGAAACAATTCATAAAAAAGAAAAAGGAAAATGGCAGTCAAGAATGGATGATGCTCAACAGAGCTGATCATCATGCAAAGTTTGTTTGAAGGACCCAAGAGAGGGCCACTGTTAGACCATCAGTTTCTGCCTAGTTTTAGAACAGCTCAAATATGTGCCAATCACACAGAAGAAAAATGTGGATGCATATGATCCAATCAACATAAGTAACAACCATAGAGTTGGATCTTGGTCAGACAGAAACTACCAGAGAAAATATTGTCAATTTCATTGCCATTGCGATAAACATGCACACTATGTTCACATTCACTTACAGCTTGCGTGACTGGATAAAATGAAAGGCAATAGCCAACGAATATCAAGAATATGTTTTAGTCACTGATTTGTACCACATTTGACACTGCACGTAACCTCACTATGTGTGCCACTGAAGCTTCTAAAGTGTCTTGCATTGTTTGCATTGGGTTGTTTGTCTCAGTGAAAACTGAATGGTCATTTCCACCTGCTAGACAGATTTTCAAGTATTTTCGCTCCTTACTACACATTTTATAGTGTAATTTTGACACACAGAGTGACAGTCTAAAGGGTGAATTTGAGGTCCTAATGAGTGAATACACACAGAAAGTTTTTTGGGGGGGAACCCTGACAATGCAGGACCCTGTGAGAGAATGCCAGCCTCTTCACTTACCAGTATCCTGTCAAAAGCAGAAGGGCTGCCTCCTCTCTGTACGTGGCCCAGCACAGTGACACGGGTGTCGAACTTCAGTCGCTCTGTCAACAACTGGCAACAGACAAATTATGCTACAGTAATGCATCTTACACAACTGGCAACAAATACTACAGCAGTGTGGCTATACAACTGGCAACAAATACTACAGCAAAACAGTTATGCAACTGGCAACAAATACTACAGTAGTGCAGTCATACAACTGGCAACAAAGACTACAGTAGTGTGGTTATACAACTGGCAACAAATACTGCAGTAAAGCAGTTTTGCAACTGGCAACAAATACTACAGTAGTGCAGTTATACAACTGGCAACAAATACTACAGTAGTGCAGTTATACAACTGGCAACAAATACTACAGTAGTGTGGTTATACAACTGGCAACAGACAAATACTACACTTGTGCAGCTATACAACTGACAAAAATACTACAGTTGTGCATCTATACAACTGGCAACAAATACTACAGTGCGGTTATACAACTGGCAACAGACAAATACTACAGTAGTGTGGCTGGCAACAGACAAATACTACAGAAGTGTGGCTATACAACTGGCAACAGACAAAAAGTATACTACAGTAGTGCATCTTACACAACTGGCAACAAATACTATAGTCATGCAGCTATACAGTTGGCAACAAATACTACAGTAGTGGTTGTACAACTGGCAACAGACAAATACTACCGTAGTGCATCTATACAACTGGCAACAGACAAATACTACAGAAGTGCAGCTTACACAACTTGCAACAGGCAAATACTACAGTATCCAGTAGTGCAGCTACACAACTGGCAACAGACAAATACTACAGTAGTGCAGCTATACAACTGGCAACAGACAAATACTACAGAAGTGCAGCTTACACAACTGGCAACAAATACTAGTAGTGCAGCTTACACAACTGGCAACAGACAAATGTTATGCTACAGTAGTGCAGCTATACAACTGGCAACACTACAAATACTACAGCAGTGCAGCTTACACAACTGGCAACAGATAAATACTACAGTTAACAGGAGTGCATCTTCACAACTGACAACAGACAAATCCTACAGTAGTGCAGCTACACAAAACATACGCTGTTAAAAAAAAAGAGAATGATATGATGTTCAGAGAAACATGCATGCTCTTAAATGAATGCTGTTCAGAGCAACGTATGCTGTTAAAATTTAAATGAAAGATACACTGTTCAGTGAAGGGTGTGCTCATACAAATGTGCTCTGAGTCTTAAATAAAAGGTGTGCTGTTTAATGAACAGTGTGCTGTTCAAGGAAACGTGCTGCTCAACGAAAGCTGTGCTGTTCACTGAAAGATGTGCTGTTTAATGAAGTGCTTGCTGTTGAGTTAAAGTTGTGCTGTGCAATGAAAGGTGTGCTGTTAAAGGAAAGGTGTGCTGTTTAATAAGACACGTGCAGTTCAATGAAAGGTGTGATGTTTAGTCACAGACAAGCAGAATCAGGGACATGTTCACCAAAAAACCAAAGCACATGGCAGTCACTCACATTCTTCACTCTTTCAGCAGTGATGGGTTTCCCCTCATAGTCCAGTGCACCCTCAGCCACCAGAATGATGTTCAGTCGCTGGCCCAATTTCCGTTCCTGAAAACAGTTTTTTCTTAATACAGTTTCCACATACGCACCCTATGCCACCAGAATGATGTTCAGTCGCTGGCCCAATTTCTGTTCCTGAAAAGTTTTTTTTTAAATACAGTTTCTAGATCCGCACCCTCTGCCACAAGAATGATGTTCAGTTGCTGACAAGTGACCCAATTTCCATTCCTGTAAAAAGTTATATAAACAGTTTCCACGTGTGCACTGCACCCTCTGCCACCAGAATGATGTTCAGTTGCTGACCCAATTTTCATTCCTGAAAAAAAGTGTTCTTAAAATACAGTTTCTACCCTCTGCCACCAGAATGATGTTTAGTCACTAACCCAATTTCCATTCCAGAAAACAATTCTCTAAATACAGTTTCCACATATGCACCTCTGCTACCAGAATGATGTTCAGTCGCTGACCCAATTTCCGTTCCTAAAAACATTTTAAAAAAATAGTTTCCATTCTCTGCCACCAGAATGATTTTCAGTCGATGACCCAATTTCTGGTCCAGAAAACAATTCACTAAATACAGTTTCCACACACGCACCCTCTCTGACCAGAATGATGTTCAGTTGCTGACCCAACTTCCGTTTCAGAGAGCAATTCTCTAAATCCAGTTTCCACATATGCCAGTTGGCCCCTGGCTTCTTTCTCTCTCTCACCAACGTGAAATGCAGTGCACCATCCCACTGCACACCACCATCCACCCTGTGGGCACTTCAGCTAAAGAAGAATTTTACAGCAACAGTATCACCACTTCCCAAGCTGCATTAACAGCCTGCCATGTCACAGAGGCAACCCTTCTGCAGCACCACATCAACCCAGCTGTTTATCCCCAACTTGCCAGGGTATCTCAGTCTCACCCCCGACTCCAGACCTGCGTTCAAAGGAAGAGTCAGCAGAGACTATATCATACATATATATATATATGTTCTTCGGATGCTGAAGTCATTTCAGCTTTGACCCAAACTTTTCTGGAATCTCTACTGAATCATCATATAGCATATTCTTACCCATTGCAGCAAGATCTTTCTTCTGTCAGTCTTAGTCTCAGAGAAAAACAAGCTCATGAAAACTGGAAAGACAGCCTAAAAAAGTATTGGCCCTCTAGATCTCTTTCCAAAAACCACACACCATGCTGTGCTTCACAAGGCATGTGGCATGTTTAGTCTCTGCTGGCGCTGCAGATTTCACCAGCTGTATCATATACTGACGTATAAATCCAAGAACTGTCTTTCACTTATTCTTCATCTGTGGCACCCACATTTTCAGTTAAATGGAATAATGAACTCTTTAGCTTGATTGAACTGACTTCACAGTAGAACTGAGCCACTTACAGACAACAGCTTGGAACACAGGGTTTCCTCCCAGTCACCCTCTGGTGGCCACTCGGGAATGAATACCCAGTCGGCCTCGCAGGCAAGGGCAGCAACCAGCGCCAAGTAGCCACAGTGACGGCCCATTACTTCCATCACAAATGCCCTCTGGTGGCTGGAAAAGAAGACAACGCATTCTGACTAATCATCAGGGACATTTTTAATTTAACCTGTCTGTGGTGGTGACAGGTTAACTGGCTTCTCACTTTTAGCCAGGTAGCTCCACCCATGAATACAGAGTGAACAGCAACCAGGTGATGGCACACTGACACACTTAATGGAGGTGGTAAACACCCATGCTAGGACACACCAGCATGTCTGAAGGTGGTGGTCAACAACCACACTATGGCACACTGACATACATAACGGAGGTGGTCAACAACACAACAACATACCTAATGGAGGTGGTCAACAACCACACTACAGCACACTGGCATACCTAGTGGAGTTGGTCAACACACCAACATACCTAATGATGGTGGTCAACAACCACTCTATGACACACCAATATACCTAATGGAGATGGCCAACAACTACTCTATGACACACCAACATACCTAATGGAGGCGAACACACCAACCTACCTAATGAAGGTGGTCAACAACCATGCTATGACATATCAACATACCTGATGGAGGTGGTCAACAACCACACTACAGCACACTGACATACCTAATGGAGTTGGTCAACAACCACACTACAGCACAATGACATACCTAATGGAGTTGGTCAACACACCAACATACCTAATCGTGATGGTCAACAACCACTCTATGACACACCAACATACCTAATGGAGATGGTCAACAACCACTCTATGACACATCAACATACCTGATGGAGGTGGTAAACACACCAACATACCTAATGGAGTTGGTCAACACACCAATATACCTAATGGAGAAGGTCAACAACCACTCTGACATACCAACATACCTAATGGAGGTGGTCAACAACCAGGCTATGACTCATCAACATACCTGATGGAGGTGGTCAACACACCAACATACCTCATGGTGGTGGTCAACAACCAGGCTATGACACATCAACATACAAGATGGAGGTGGCCAACAACCACACTACAGCACACTAACATACCTAATGGAGTTGGTTGACAACAGGCTATGACACATCAACATACCTGATGGATGTGGTCAGTAACAGGCTATGACACACCAGCATACCTAACAGAGGTGGTTGACAACAGGCTATAGTACACCGACTTACCTGACGGTGGTGGTCACAGCACAAGCTGTGGGGAACTGACATACCTGGTAAAGGTGTTCTCTGGGTATTCACATACCTGCTAGCAGTGGTGGAGATGGCATCTACCGCTTCAATAATGCGATGCAGCGCACTGTCGGTGCCAATGGTCATGTCCGTCCCACAGAAGTCATTGTCAATGGAGCCCACCATGCCCACAATGTTCAAGTGCTGACAGCGGGCTTGTTCCTCTGCTGAAAGCTTGCCTGCCATACACACACAGGCCAACCCTCATTTAATGTACTGCCCAGATTTGACTGACAGGCCATAATTAGCAAATCAACTCTCACAGAAAAGATACACCTCTGGCCTACAAGCACTTCAGCTACCATTTTATCGGGCAGTTTAAGCCTATTGGAATCTTTCGGGCAGCAAACGGAGACCAGCATTGCCACAATGGTGATAACATGTCCATAGCAGCTTTGTAACTTGACATGCAGTACCCAAGCCAACTAAAGGGTGCCATAAGAGCCATACCATTTCCTAATCCAAATCAAAGTTCAGAAATGTAAGAGATGATAAAAACATGTGGCTGTCCTCTTGCAAAGCTGAATGTAAGTGTTGTCAGTGGTAATTGCCACTTCTTAGTTTGTATGAAAGTCAGTACATACATATGATTATACCGATAAACATCTGACTTTTTACAAGACTCTTCACTTCTCAGAGTTGCTTAACCTTTTGGCTTGAATGTATAGGACAGTTCATGTGGAGTTAACTCCCTTGATTTTTATCCAGCATCGCTGAAGTCCCTTGGCTGTTTTCACTTCTGGTGAATACTGTCTTGCATTATGGAAGGTGGTGACAGTGAATTCACAAAATTTACAGTGCCAACTTTAAAGGCTTTTTTTTTAAGGCCCATAGTCAGAGTGTGCCTGTTGTTCATGCTATAGGATGCCCCGAACACATGTTTTCCACCCTTGCAATCTTCTGGTTAACTGACAAATGATGCAGACACTTTTTTTCCATCCTCCATCACCTTTCCCCTGTAATTCTTTCAAACGCAACAGCATTGCCATTTGTACTGCTCCACAACTCTAGGTTCAACTTCCATTGTTATCCACAGCACGAAGCAACGCCTGCTCTGAATGTGGCCTGGAAGTGGCAGCTGCCACCTTTTGTGACTTCTTGCATAAAAGATTATGAAGAGCATTCATTCCTGCAAACTAGCTTCACTGAACTGCCCAACAGAAGATTAGAAGCTCTACTGAGGCAACCAGCTAACTGCCCAGCCAGCAAGCTAGCCACTACCCGAACACACACCTGTATCGGTCAGCTCCTTCAGTAGACTGGCCCATTCCTGTCGGAAGAGGTTTGCGCCAGTCAGACTGCCATCACCCCCAATCACCACCAGGTTGGTGATGCCATGCTTGACCAGATTCATTGCTGCTTGCAAGCGACCGGACCGTTCCCGGAATGACTTGCACCGAGCACTGCCAATGATTGTGCCTCCCTGCCAGAAGAGAAAAAACATTCTGATAGCTGCATCAGCATTATATATGAAGAGCAGGAACTTTATGGCTCACTGAACTGAAGAACTGGCTGTGTTAAAAGTATTACAAAATGACAGAAATGATACAATTGTGTCTCTCCCCCTCCCCCACCCTTTTTTTCTTTTAAGGTGTAAATTTCTTATTTGAAACTTTGCATAATATAATTGTATTTGTGTGTGTGTGTGTGTGTGTGTGTGTGTAAAAACATTTTTTTAGGGGGTTTGTGGTGCGCTTTTTTGTTTTGTTTTTGTAGGTATAAAAATGTGTGCATGCATGTGTTCATGTGTGTGCATGCAGTACGTGTGTATGTGTATGTGTGTGTGTGTGTGTGTGTGTGTGTGTGTGTGTGTGTGTGTGTGTGGAGTGCATGTTTGCACATACACACATACATCCATGTGTGTGTGTGTGTGTGTGTGTGTGTGTGTGTGTGTGTGTGTGTGTGTGCTTGCGTGCGTGCAACTTGTGCATGTGTGTTAACCAGTATGTTTAAATGCAAGTGTGTTACCAGTTGCAGGATCCCAGACACACTGGACCATGTAGCCTCTACAATGTTGTCCCCTCCAGCCACCATACCCTCATAACCCTGCAGACAAATACAATGGCATTAATGAAAATGTAACAGTGGTAGTCAGTGTAGACTGCAATTTGATTATTGTGTGGTTAGTTTGTTGTACATGTGCTATACTGCTAAGGTAGTCTGCCTGGACTGTGAGTGTGACTGTCAACCTAGCAGTTCTGGGTCACTTGATTTCTTTGACAAGTGCTCACACACCAGTTTTGACCACTTCCCAATCCCCTTGACAGATAAGTTTTCTTAAAATGCACTGTAAGTCATACTGCAACTGTCAAGGAGGCAGCATCACATTCTGATTATGTGTCCTATGCCTCCAAAGATGAGGTCATTTTAATTTTTTATTTTGACTTTTGGTGAGTAAAACAGTATAATTGCTGCATGCATGATGATGATGACTTACTGTTAATGTTAGTATATACTTTTTGTAACTGGTGTCAAGAGATTTAATAAGCAGCTGATCTTAATGAATGCTGTTTATAACTTGCCTTTTCTATGCACAACATAATCATTCTGTGAATGTGGAAGTTTATTGTATGCTCTCGTCTACAACTGTATAAATAGGTACTACTCTGAAGTAGGCTGGATACACTGTCAGCCAATTTTACCATTTTAGAAGCACTCCAATCTCATAAATTCAAATTTCAATATTACATTAGTCACTGTTTCTTAAATTCTTAACTTAGTTATTAAACTCTCCTAATGACCTACCTCTTTTATGAAGAACACCTTACATCCAAGGTAGAAACCCATGCGAACCACAGCCCGTACTGCGCCATTCATCCCTGACACAAACATTAGTATAATACGAATAGTAATTATATATAAACAGTTCATTTTACTAAACCATCATGAACAGATGCAGCTCTGTATCACTGTATGCATGGCCAAAAATGTCAAAATGATTGGTGTTAACAGTACTAACACTTTGTTGGTTAGAAATAGATGATATATTACAAATTATGAAATTAATTAGTAGTAACAGTACTTGAAAATATAGTAATGAGTATAATCCAATACATCTTCTGACAAAATAAAAAATATTTTAAAAAAGTATATATATATAATGTAATGGTATAATTGTACATCATTTGTAACTGGTTGAATCAAGATCAAGATTGATTACCACTATATGATTGATTACCACTATAATATCAGTCATGAATATATAAAGGGCGGGGCAGGGGACGGGGGCGGTAGGGGGTGCGGGGGGGGGGGGGGGGTAGTTTCTAGTTTTCATTCCAGCATTAACTCAAAACCGACTCTATTTCCAGTTATATGATAATAACAATCACATTAATTTAGGCTAACAGCCACTAAATCTTTGCTATTAATAGTATCATTAGTATTAATGATAACTTTAAACACTGAGGCCACTTCGGGGGTGGGCAAAACTCAGTGACGACACTTTCCGTCTTGCCAAGTTCAGCCTAGCTGCTCGTGAAAGCTTGCAGGGCTGGGGCGTCGACAACCTCGGGTGGCCTGAGCTACAGAGGTATATGCATGGTATTATGGTAAATGTACACTCCACTGTCACAGGACAGCGAACCGACGGGGCTAAAAGTGGATACTGCCGCATAATCATAGTCATAAACATAGACGGACCTTGTGAATCCCCTCCACTTGTGAAAACGCCGATGACATTGCCGGCCCAAGCTCCGGCTTCGATAAGTTGTCCCTCTTTGCCGGGAGTCGCCATGACGCTTGCTCTCCTATTGAACTCGACAGACCTGCGGCTGCTTGCACTTGTTGGATCCATTCTGGGCAAGTTTCCGCAAAAAGGGTCAGATCACTAGAAAATAAAAGACTGGAGCGGATGCATTCAGCTCATCCGTTGATATCCTTGACCTTTTAGACCTTGACCCTTTGGGAGACGTTCAGAAGTACTTCCGGTGCAAATTATTTTCTTTGTAACGTCATATAAAATAAAATTGATAATAATAGCAAAATCGAAGTTAATCTAAGCGATGTTGACATATTTTGGGTGCAGACATCAAAACAGCTCTGCTGACTATAAAATATGTAGACCAAACAGTTGATCACATTTACCCAGCATACCCCGCTCTTCCTTTTATCTAACAACGTGAGACAGAAAGCACCATGAGGTAAGTCTGTGCAGAAGTTCTTTGATTTCTCGTAAAAGTGTTTGTCAAAAGTCCTTCCAAATACACCGAGACGTTTTTCATAATTCAGTTGAGAGTTACGTAATTGTGAAAACAACATGTTTTTAGAGGTTTAATGTGAAATTGATAATTCGCTTGTGGTGTTGCACCACCGCCAAGAAATATGGCCGACTTGCCTGGCCCAATCTCACTTTTAATAGTTTTATTCCGTAAAGTGACCTCCTACGTCATTATTCAAGATTTTGTCACTCTCTGACTGTAGTCTGAGCAGTATTACACCATTTTTCTTCCACAGTCATAGTAGACACATCAATGTTGATTGTTTTTAGGTTTAAGGAATGAAATTTGGATCTGGAAGACCATTTTGTGGTCTTTGATTTTTGCGATGTGCACACACTATGTCAGTTATAATTATTGTTATAACTTAGATTTGATGGTTTATAAATCGCCCCTTCTTACAGGAGGCAGTCTGAGCGCTTTACATTTATTAACATTTACAGTTAGTAGTTACAAGCAGCACAAGTGCCTCAGACATTTTGAGCGAATCCGATGTAACCTGCACACCATACACACACAAACACACCAATCATGGGTCTGTGTCATGTTGGGAAAAGGTGAGTTTTGATTCACAGGAAGAGACTGAGAGAATCCATACCCAAACCTCCTATCCTGATTCATGTTCTTTGGACTTATTATAAACGTATGTGGTTGACTGGGCTTGAAAATACTAACTGTTCTTTGGAAAGCACGTGGAGCTTTTTAAGAGGTTGCACTCTAAAATTGGTCATTATTCAGTTTTTGTCTCATTAATATGTAGCATTATATTTATAGGTTGAGGGTTACAGTGTTTATATTGCTTTTTACATGATGTTTATGCACATTTCCCATTCACATCTTCAACTTGCTTCTCTTTGCAGTACACTGCGATTGCAGAAACGGCTCTCCGCAGCCGTGCTCAAATGCGGAAAAAATAAAGTTTGGTTGGATCCTAATGAAACCAATGAGATCGCCAATGCAAATTCCCGTAAGTATGCCTAGGCACAGGCTGTGACTGACTGCCAAATAATAACAGTTAACTGATTTGTCAGTATGTCTTTATTTCCATGTGTTAACTAGATTAAAAAATACACATGGATTGAAGCATGGCATTGAACATTCATAATCAAACAAATGCTCAGTTAGAAGGTTTTGACATGTCATTGTAAAACAGTGAGTATAGTGATGATTCCAAACACATGTTAAGTGCATACTGTATAAGCATAACAATCAGAGAACAAGAAAGAGAGAGAAAAAAGTTTTATACTAAAAAAAAAAGTCTGAGATGAAATTATGGGGGGCGCAAATGTCTATTTTTCATGTGTGTTCTGTTACAATTATTGATGCAGAAGATGGTTGCCAGTCAAGCACTTGGTGTTTGAACAAATAAGGGATCCTGTACAGATGTCAATTTGTGGATGCAGTCTTCCAGTGTTGAAGGTGTATCATTTGAATTTGAAGATTTGTGACATGGCTTGTTTTATTTTCAGGTCAAAACATCCGCAAGCTGATCAAGGATGGTCTCATTATCCGCAAGCCTGTCAAGGTGCACTCCCGTGCTCGTGTCCGCAAGAATGCCCTGGCCCGTCGCAAGGGTCGCCACATGGGCCATGGCAAGCGCAAGGGAACGGCCAATGCTCGTATGCCCACCAAGATCCTGTGGATCCGCCGCATGCGTGTGCTGAGGAACCTGCTGCGCAAGTACAGGGAGGCCAAGAAGATAGACAAGCACCTGTGAGTAGTGTTGGCTAGGAGAAAGAAAAGAAAAAATCTGGTTATGGAAGGTTAAATTTTTAGGTCTGCTGTCCCCCCCACCCCCCAACCCCACCCCATTTCATGCATGGTCTTGCCATACATTGTAGATGAAGTTTGACCTCTGGTATTTTGATATGTGATTAGTAAAAGTATTAGTACTATAATGTAACACATGCACGCACACACACAAAATACAGTTTGTTCTCATCCCACTAACCTTATGCCTTGCTGCATGCAGTGGTAAGTATTCTCCAGATGGGGTAGGAGGTGCAGGCTTGAGACTGTCCAAACCAATATTTATGGGATTTCAGACCACTTGTGTCTTGTTCAGATACTTCTCACAACTTCTTTTTTGTAAAACGTCTACACACACTCACACTGGCGCGTGCACATTGAGTAAAAGCATTCGGTATCTCCAGTTTTTCCTGCTGTGGATTTACTGGTCGAAAGTAATGCGAAAAGAATGTGGCTTGCATCGTTGGAAATTGTTGTCTGTCAGCAGTTTCCTGGTTAATTGGCTACGACAAGAATATTGCTGCATGCTTGTGTTTAAGTTGGTCTTTAGTAGTAACAGTACTTGCATCAGTGAGACAATACCACGTTACCCAGAGGTGTGTTGGAATGTAGGTTTTCATGCCTGGCCCCAAATCAGTGTTGGCTTGTTACTTTCATTAGGTACTCCAAAGTGATTTTTTGATTCAGCAGTGCAGTATTATAATTTATATATTTGTACTGAACTTTTTAATCTGATTCCAGTGACATAAACTTCATGTGGATCACGTGAATAATTCCGAAGTTATGATTTTTTTAATATTTATTTTTTTGCTGCAATTTGTTCACAGTTTGCAAATTAGGGAAATGCTGAAGTTTAAGGTCCCATATGGAAGCTATTTTGCATATAACCTGTCCAATATTAAAGAATCTCATTCTCTACAGTACAGACATCAAGCACAATTTTTTTGCAGACCTTGATCTGTATTAGTTTTGCAGAAATTTTGCATTAAACTTGCTAAATTCACCAATTTCGTTGATTTCTGCCGACCGTCAATAATAAAATGTACAAAAAACATAACTCCTGTTATACTTGTCCTATCACTATGTTTTTTTATACCAAAATAATCAGAATTAAAAGCTCTAGATGATGGTACACCTTTCTAATTGATCACAGACAAAAACTGAAGTCCACTTTTTTAGGCATCGCCAGATGGCAATGCATCATTACACTTACAGGCTGTCTGAGGACAAACATTAGGTGGCAGTCAATGATGATGATCAAGTCACTTGTGGTTTTAAATTGATCCTAACAGCCCTCTTTCAGTGCATCATATGCATCATTTTTGAGAACTTCAAACTGCAGAAGAAGACGGTTTGTCAGGAACACTGTAGGTGGATCTGGAGGCCTTCCTTTGCCTTTGGGCAGAAAGGTCTTCTTCAGGGCCTCATAGGTTTCATCAGCTGGAAAAAAAATATAATGATCTTACAAGCTATAAATATTCCACCAATTTTCATTTACAATTCTCAGCTGAAAGTGCAGTAACTGGATAAGGAAATATGCACTGTCCACTGTTAAGTATTGACAAGTATCAACTCAGTGTCATGTTTTGGACCAGGTTTCAAACATAAGAAAATTAATTTTTCTCACTGACACTATGTACCCACACTTATTCCATCGTTAGTACCAGTATTTATTTCCAAGGCATTGCCACAACCACTGAAAAATAAAATAAAAAGGGAAATACTAATAAATAAACAACCGCAGCTAAGAAGGCTATTTTTAGATCATAACAAGTGTTGATAAACTGAAGTCACGTGACCATAGTTTTTCTCGCTTTTGGAGGCTCAGAAATAAATAAGCTTGTCAAAACCTTCACAGTTTCTGTGCAGAAGGCCTCCTCCACACAGTCGGTAACAAGCATTTTGCTGAGAAGTGATGTGCCTAAATAACTTTGTCTTTGCCTTCACCCGGAGGTTCACAGAGTCGGACAGTGCATACTCAACCGGCTCCGATATCATTTCATCCCAGATTTAATCACTTAACTCGGAATTGTATGCGGTTAAATCGACATCTTATGAAAAGAAAAATCATTTTACTCACCAACAAGATCATTCAAACAGAATTCAGGAGGTTCTGGAATCGGAGAATCGGCTTGATCATTCGCTTTCTGACTCTGGAGTGAGCCTGCTTCGGTGGCCATGACTGACCGCGTGGTTCGGCAGACAATTTGCTCTGTTTACATCTCTCTTAGGCAGAGTGTTTGGCTATGTAGTTGCTTTAAGCTTTAATTCCACTGTCTTTTAAGAGATGAAATGTTGCTCTTTCTAGTGATATATTTTTGAAAGGGGTCTGTTGCTTGGAAATAGTCAAGATACTCTACAGAAGTTTTTCATCAAGTTTTTTTGCCAAGCTGAGGCAGCCATATTGGATATGGAAATGAGGCTAAGAGACAGACCTTTTGATTGGTCGAGTTTGTTTGTCGCCAGAAAGTTCGTAGAGCGAACCCCGCGAGCTCAAAAAGTAGTGAATGAACGATCTTTGCACTACACAATCGGTGATCCATAACGAGGCGGCGGCTACCCCAAGGCACTTCTGGTTAAGATTAAATGCTCTTTTTCACAATACGAGGTAACATTCATGCAATAAACAGAAAGATAAGACTTCAAATTTTCCATTCATGCAGTTTTTATTCAGATTGGATCTCAAACAGAAAATAAATCAAACATTCAAAAGTCAGTAAAAATCGGTCAAAACAGCATGGCGGACCACTGATACAGGCGCTTTGGAGTACCTACTTTCATGCTGTTTAAATTGAGATGTTTCAATGCACGTGATAATAACCCCTTTATTAATTTAGCTGTTCATTCATTCCAGTCTGAATGACCATGATTCATTTTCAAAATACATGGAAAATACTAAAATGGAAAGTTGCATCTTGGCATTTTTTGATGTAAGCATTAATTTACTTTCATTCTGGTATTCTGGGGTAAATAATGTATTGATATTTGGGGGGCAGTTGTTTGTGTCAGACTGAATGCTAGATAATAACTTTTGAACAGTACACTGAGAGCAACTTTGTTAGATTGTTTTTAATTGTGTAAGATCCAGAGTGAGAAGCATTCAGTATCTCCAGCTTCTCCTACTATGGAGTTGATGGTCGAAAGTAATGCAAAAAGAACGTAGCTTGCATCGTTGGAAATTGTTGTCTGTCAGCAGTTTCCTGGTTAATTGGCTACAACAAGAATATTGCTGAGTGCTTGTGTTTTAGTTGGTTTTGTGTTTTAATGGGAATAGTGCCCCATCAACCACATAGCATCACCACACAGTGATTGTATTCAAGTCCAGTGCATTGGCCTATGTGTGAACAGAACATGTACACACAAGAGATTGGAGTCTTTAAGATGAGGAAGGTAGGTAATTCTAACCATGGGTGGCACTGCCTTGGGGATGGCAAGGCTTTTAATTAAAAGGGTTAAATACTTTCAACCCAGGTACAGGTTGATGCCATTGTAACGCTAGTGCTGGCCACAGTGAGACAGTACCATGTTACCCAAGGATGTGTGGGAATTTAGGTTTTCATGCCTGGTTCAGAATCAGTGGTGGCTTGTTCCTTTCAATAGTTTTATGCTGTTCAAATGAGATGTTTCAGTGCACATGATAATATTTTTTAATAACCCATTTATTTAGCTGTTCATTCATTCCAGTCTGAATGACCATGAGTCATTTTTCAAATATATGGAGCGTTTAGAGGTAAATACTGAAATGGAAACTTGTATCTTGGCATTTTTTTATGTGAGCTTTAGTTTACTTTCATTCCAATATTTTGGGGTAAATTATGTATTGATGTTTTGGAGGCAGTTGTTTGTGTCAGACTGAATGCTAGATAATAACTGTTGAACAACTTTGTTAGAGTCTTTCTAGTTGTGTAAGATCCCGAGTGAGAAGCATTCGGTATCTCCAGCTTCTCACACTGTGGAGTTGCTGGTCGAAAGTAATGCAAAAGAAATGCAGCCTGCATCGTTGGAAACTGTTGTGTCTCCTGGCAGTTTCCTGGTTAATCAGTTGCAACACGACTACAGTGTCGGACTAGCTGGCAGTGTTGGCATGACAGTAAACATCCAGTAGATGCCCTTCACATGAACACTCTGTACAGCAGAACTTGGATTTTCTGGTATGGGTGGGGTGGGGGCTACAGTCCAAACACAGGTGGACATTGTGATGGGACCTGTGTGCAGTAACTTCTTGGAATGTTGATTACCAAAGACTAATTACAGCAGCTGAGACTGCCCAGGGCCATACTATAAACTGAGCATTGAGGCCAAAATACCTGGGCCATCTTGCCAGTGTGGGTAGGAATAGTGGCACAGTTTTGCATCCAAACAGATCCTTTGGTACAGTTTCAAATTCTCCTGATGCTGGTAACCCACATTGGTGAAAGAATTGGAACAAGCTCTATTGTGAATGGCAATGCATGCTATGGGCCGACAGCGCTTGTGCTGCATTACATCTCTCTGTTGGTGCATGTTTTGAAGAATCAAGTTGACTAGATTGGCTTTACACCTTTTGCCTCTGTTAAGTTCTGTTCCTTTTGTGTTATGACATTTCCTGGTCTGCTGAACACCAATATTTTTATTTTTTTTATTTTTAATGCAATATAAAGTTTTTTTTCATTGCAAGTTTTAGGTTTTGTTGTGCCTTCTGTGAGAAGGTAATTGGTTTGGTAGTGGAGCTTTGGGACCTTGCATATAGGACAGTTTAGCATGATTGACTTGTCAGATTCACCATGTATGGTTTGACCATGCAGGAAAGATGGTGCATTTTGGTCATTTATGAATGAGTAAATAGCTCTGGCAGCATGGATTCCTTTTCCCCAAGGGGAAAATTCCCCGTTGGAATGGTGACTAAAGCAGCAAGGTAACGAGATGCCTCTGTGGGTGGGGTGCACCATCAGTCAGTGTCACTGTGAAAGCGCAATAAGCTCTGGTGATTGTGCAACAGGTACCATGAGCTCTACCTCAAGAGCAAGGGAAATGGGTTCAAGAACAAGCGCATCCTGATGGAGTTCATCCACAAGAGGAAAGCAGAGAAGGCCAGAACTAAGCTGCTCAGGTATGTTTGCTTCTTTTTCTCCCCCCCCCCCATCTAGTAATGTGTACATTCAGAAGTGTTCCTTTATCTCTCCCCCCCCCCTTCAACTAGTAAGAAAGGAAGATAAGATTTGTTGTTTTCTTAAAATTTGGACTGGATTGTTTTGTGCTGGGCAATGAAGACAAAGTTTGCCCAAGAATCACCATGTTTGTGTGTTATACGCTATTCAGAGCCAGCACAAAACCAGTTTTAAAGATTTTTGTAGAGTTAGGGTGGTCTTCTGTGTGCAGCAGTTGAAGAGGTGTGAAACTGGGAGGTTAGAATATTCCCCTGTGTCCTCAGTGTTAATTTGGACCTGTGTATAAAGAAGTTGACTAACTGCAGAGAAGACAGAAGATCTTATACAAACTCGTTGTAAAAACATTTTGAATAAAGCTTATCCAGTATTTGACTTAAGCCATTCAGGACAGGTTGTTTCCTGTTTCAGTGTCCAGGGTCATTTATGATTGCATTTGGGTTGTATTTATGTCCCTGTCCCTTGGGATAACTGGAAAGGCAGGCAGACTGATGAAGCAGTGTTTCTCCAGTTTCATTGCTATGTTACCCAACAGTCATGTTATGCCCATGTATTACTCTGAATAGGTAGTTCTCCAGCGTCATTGTAAACAATGCAAATGGCAGAGGCTGAATGTTTTTTCAAAGTTGATCTGTCTGGCTGGCCTAAACGTGTTTAACATTGTAAACTTGTTACGTTTGTTGTTGTGTGGACGTGCCATCCCCCATACCTCTGAAGACAACAAATTATTCAAGAAAATGAAATGTGGATGTATGCATCAAGACATATCAGAATCATCCAAGAGAGCAAGGAGGAGACAGGAATCTCAGATGAGAGAGGGTGAATGGATCACTGATGTCTGCTACAGTTGAAGTGAACTTTGAAGCATTCATTTTTCTCAACAGTTGCCTTTGTCAGTGGCAGCAGCATCAGAGCCACCATTCTGATGTGGCATTTAGTCTGCTTAAACATCGAAAAATGAGTCTACAACTTCAAGTGCATTTAGGCTGACTAGATAAATCTGTTTGCCCTCCACGCATACAGATTTTCTTAATGTCTTCATCATTTGAAAGATACAGTTATGGGGTCTATTAATTTTGCTCCTCATACATTTTTAGGCCCAGTGGCTTACATGGTGATTTTATACTGATAGCTGTTTATGTGGTTGTGGTTGAGTACACTGACCGGCTGCTTGCTTGGTTATGGTCTTAAGGATTCTCTGTCTACAGGGTTATGACCATAGTGATTTGCTGGGAATGTCCTGATTGACTGTATTACGTGGTTAGGAGTGTTAGCTTGACTACACATATATAGTTAACACAGACATTGTTTGACTGTGACTGGGCTCAAAGCACCAGCTAACTAACTGTTGTTTGGCGGTTTCAGTGACCAGGCGGAGGCTCGTCGTATGAAGGTCAAGGAGGCCCGCAAGAGGCGAGAGGAGAGGCTGGCACAGAAAAAGCAGGAGATGCTCAAGTCTTTCGCCAAGGAAGATGAGACGCCCAAGAAATAGCTGTGTGATCTTTTTTTGTGGCCGTAATAAACTACTTCAGTGTACAGTTGCCTGTATTTTTGTGTATGCGTGTGTGTGTGTGCTAGTGTTGGTCCATGGGTGTGTCAGTGGGTGCGCTAGCGTGTGTCAGTCTGAGGGGTAATAGGGGGAGCAAATCGTGGAGTGATACTACTGACTACGTCATAGTAAAGATGTTCCAGAAAAAGGTACATGGAACGTGATGTCTGACGCACGCTAGCGAACATGTACGCACTATGGATAATTTCAAAAATGGGTAGTTTTCGTTGACCGTCACCATTCTTGTAAGTGTATAGCAAAGGGGCGAGTGAAGTGATGGTGTACCTCCCTATCAGGAGGGTGCAACTCTGTCACGGTAAAGAAAACATCCCAAAGTTGTGCACCCTTGTATTTCCAGAAATCGTCTTATTAGTATTAACCCAGTAAACATGCCGGATCCAGTCCAGGTTGTGTGGGGGGCGATGGTCTTTGTGCTTGTGCACTCCCCCTCTGAAGGCCCCCACCCACACACACCACCACCACCACAACAAGCGTGCACGTGCAAGATGATGTGAAATATTCAGTCAGTCTTGAAGCTGAACTTGGTTAGTTTCATTTTCAGTCTTCTCAGTTTCAACATGTCCATAGACGAAATGTTACAGCTTCATAATACACCATAATTATGTACGTCCACGACACCAGCTTCCCGTCTTGGATAGACACTGAAAGAATTTCCCTTTGGGCTGATTTTCAGAGTAATTTCCCTTTGGGCTGATTTTCAGAGTAATCTCCCTTTGGGCTGATTTTTCAGAGTAATTTCCCTCTTGTTAGAACAGGAGTGTTGCTCCAAGTCCTCTACGTCTTGTGTAGAGAGGGACCTAGTCCTCATGGATCGGAATCAATAGGTTGTGTCGCTTTAGCCAGTTATTCACCGTTCCTTGGGCGTCAATAAAACAGCTAATCTAACGTTAAAACTAGACACGGTTCAGACTGTCAGATTCAGATCCTTTATTCACCAAGTTTTACAACATGGGAGGTGTCTCGAAAAGCGTAAGCATATAAACATAAGCAAACGACAACACTGACGTACATCAACTGGCATAATTAAAAACTATGCACCCACCCACATCACCCAAACAACACATGCACATACACACCTCTGCTCGCTCACACACACCTGCGTGCTCCCGCATACATATATATACATAGAGAGGTGGACTGGCTGGAGGCTGTGATGAAGACTGGCCTAGTTGACTGTGGAAGGGGCTAAAGGAATAGCCGTAGGGAGAAGGTTCCAGTCAGAGTCTGTACCAGGGAGAAGGAGTGGAAGAGGACGCGCTGTTGGGTCTGTTCCTGGTGCAGTCTCTGTTCCTGGCGTAGTCTTTGTCCCTGGCGGTCTTTGTTATTGGTGCAGTCTCTGTTCCTGGTGCAGTCTGTTCCTGGCGTAGTCTTTGTTCTTGGTGCAGTCTCTGTTCCTGGCGTAGTCTTTGTTCCTGGCGTAGTCTTTGTCCCTGGTGGTCTTTGTTCCTGCAGTCTGTTCCTGGCGTAGTCTTTGTTCTTGGTGCAGTCTCTGTTCCTGGTGCAGTCTTTGTTCTTGGTGCAGTCTTTGTTCCTGGTGCAGTCTTTGGTCTTGGTGTAGTCTTTGTTCCTGGTGCAGTCTCTGTTCCTGGCGTAGTCTTTGTTCCTGGTGCAGTCTTTGTCCCTGGTGGTCTTTGTTCTTGGTGTAGACTTTGTTTCTGGTGCAGTCTTTGTCCCTGGTGGTCTTTGTTCTTGGTGTAGACTTTGTTCCTGGTGCAGTCATTGTTGCTGGTGCAGTCTTTGTTCCTGGTGCAGTCTCTGTTCTTTGTACAGTCTTTGTTCTTGGTGTAGTCTTTGTTCCTGGTACAGTCTTTGTGCTCCTGTGGTCTCAGGGTCAGAGTGGCGGAAGAAGCACGCTGGGTTTACGTCTGCAAGGACACTGTTGATTTTCTAGAGCGACCCCAGGTGCTTCATCGTTCAAGACTTGTCCACTTAGGATTTTCCAGCATGGATGTAACAGTGTCTGGTGATCTCGGTGTCGGTGTAGTTGTTGATCACGTACCTGGGTGCTCATTGTTGTACTTTTCCCAGTAGTTGGATGTTCTTGTGTTTGTGTGGACACCAGGCAGTCAAGGAGTACTCCTATGTGGGGATCCCTTTGCTGGATGTTCTTGTGTTTGTGAGGACACCAGGCAGACAGCCCAGGCGTACTCCTATGTGGGGATCCCATAGTTGGATGTTCTTGTGTTTGTGGGGACACCAGGCAGCCGAGGTGCACTCCTATGTGGGGATCCCAGTAGTTGGATGTTCTTGTGTTTGTGGGGACACCAGGCAGCCGAGGTGCACTCCTATGTGGGGATCCCATAGTTGGATGTTCTTGTCAGCGCTTGTGGTGACATCAGACAGCCCAGGCTTACTCCAAAGTGGGGCATGCCATTGCAGGGTAGGTCTCTGACTTGACTTTTGGGGTACATTCTCTTAAGTTCCTTCGCAGGAGCCCCACTGTCCGGTTTGCTCTTGCTGCTACATCCTCAACGTGGGTGGGCCAGGAGAGGTTACTGGTGATGGTGAGGTCCAGGTACTTGCTGGCACTTGTTGTTTGCAATGTTTCTCCTTGGAGGAGGTAGCTGGATGACGTCAGGATTTTTAGTCTTTGCTGGTTGGGCATGACGCGGATGACGTTACTGGTGATGGTGAGGTGCAGGTACTTGCTGGCACTTGTTGTTTGCAATGTTTCTCCTTGGAGGAGGTAGCTGGATGACGTCAGGATTTTTAGTCTTTGCTGGTTGGGCATGACGCGGATGACGTTACATTTGCTTGGGTTGAATTCCTTTTGTCAGGTGTGTTACTACTACTGCTACTGCTACTGCTGCTGCTGCTGCTGCTACTACTACTACTACTACTACTACTACTACTACTACTACTACTACTACTACTACTACTACTACTACTACTACTAATAATAATAATAATAAATGCATTTCTAATGCCCCGAATCCCTTGATAACTTCTTTAATAATGCATTACATATCTCACTCTGTCCCTCCTCCTCCCTGCATCGACACACGCACTCCCACACCCACATACATACACTCGCAAACCCTCGCCCCCACCGTCCCCCCCACTTCCAGCCTCTCTCCTCCTCCTGTCCCACCATTCTCCGAATTCTCCGGGTGAGTCAAGGTCTTCTGGAAGTAGGGCCTGGTCACATTGGTCTTTAATTCTTCTGAATAGAAGGCTGTTATCTGCTAAGTCTAGCGAGTGTTGGGCTGTCTAGGGCAAGTCACTGATATGACAAGAAGAAAAGAGGGCCTAGGGCAGTATCTTTGTACTTCTACTTCTTTCGTTTAAGAGCCGGGCTTCCGTGGGTGTAAGTGGCTCTGGTGTGTGTGTGTGTGCGCGCGCGTGTTGGTGTGTGCGTGCGTGAGTGTGTGTGTGTGTGTGTGACACTCCGAGCATCGCTCTCCGGCACCTTTCTCCAAGGAAGGATGTCGTAAACCAGTGCTTGGAGTGTGTGTGTGTGTGCGTGGTGTGTGTGTGTGTGTGTGTTTGCCGATGTCTCTGGAAAGGCGGTAACAGTGGCGGGGGCCGAGATCCCCGCAGGTGATGGGGCGCGCGGGTGGTAGTGGTGGTGGGGGGGGGGGGGGGGGGGTAGGGACTGGAACTATATACCTAACGCTACACTGTCACCACCCAAACGATTTCAGCATGAAGAAAGGCAGTGCTGAGAACCATACAGTTTTAATGTTGCATTCATTGTGAAGGGCAGCCTCACAAGACGGTGTGCCAAAGCCACAACTTTTGAAGAGAAATGGGAGCCGAAACAGGTAACCGAACCTCCGACCTCCGCTTACAGCCTAATGCCTATAACCGCCAGACCAAACCGGCTCACTTTGTACCCTACAGATACATAATAAGAGAGCGCACGCTTATCAAATTTTGGCTAGCGGCCTTTAGCCTGTTACACAATGCCCAAAAGTAAGTAAACATGGTGCTTAACGTCCACAGAAACCGTAAGGCTTATTAGGGTCGGGGAAAAGGGGGGGGGGGGGGGGGGTAGGGGAATAGGGAGATTATATACCTATCGCTACACTGACCCCTGCATTAAGATGGGCAGCGATGAGAGCCATTTCAGTTAATGTTTCATTAACTGTGAGGGACAAAATCACAAGACAGTGTCCACAGACCACAACTTTTGAAGAGAAAGGAGAGCCGAAGCGGATTCGAACGGCCGAGCAGGCTCCCTCTGCTTACCAGCCTAACGCCTTACCGCTAGGCCAGACCGGCTGTCTCGACACCATGCCCTTCCGAGTTCTTCAGGTGATGCTTACTGATGTCCTCGGATGACGGTTGACGTATTAGGGACAAGCTGAGACCAGTGCGTGAGCATGGTTGCTATACGTCCACGAAAACCAGAAGGCTCATTAGGACGGACAGCCTAGGACGGCCACCTCGACTCTCACTCAGCTCCTGAACTATGACACCATGCTTTGTGCAGAGAGGGCTTATAACGGGCCGGTGCAACAGGCTGCGGCGAGTTGTATGTGACCCACATTACAGCTCGCTATCGTTGTGTCAGTCGACACAACAGGCTTTGCTCTGTGCTGCGAGCGTCACTGCTCGCACTGTCGCTGTGTGTGTGTGTGTGCCTCATGCAGGTATTTAACACGGAGTTTCGTTCTAAATATAGCCGCGTCGCGTGCATTCGAAGCGGACTCGATCTCAAAGTAAAAGCGTTACGCTCAAAGGTAGGTAACCTTTATTTCTTAGATAATAACGTCAGGTTTTGACGCTTTTGTTTAGTTTTGGTTGTATTGTTCTGACAGGCACAAAGTAGTTTCGCGTAGGTCTAGTTCACGGGGCAGGATTGACTCGAGGTCTTTGAAGCATTACCGTGTTTAAATTATTCACTGCGGCATTCATAGCCGATGGTTGACTGGCGGTTTTCAGCTCGATTTCAGTGATGGCAGGGCGGTGAGAAGTTGTCGATATTCTTCGTGATCCTCTGGTTATTTTGAACCAAAGGTCGAGGTCCGGTATGCTTAACCCAGCCCCCTTCCCTCTCCCGAAAAGCTGCTGATTCACTTGTCGCATTTCCAAGGCATTTCCGGGAACGAAGTCACTGTGTGTGTTGTGATTCTGCACAGTTTTGTGACTGGCAGGACTGGACCGGGCCCTTTTTTGTTTCCTTTTTCTCGTTAAGTATTAAACGAGGCTTGCAAACCAAAAGATGATTGCTGTCTCTCTGTGTGTGCGTGTCATTGTGCGATTTGAATGCAGTGCCACTCTTGGTATAGTCGTCAAGTTTACTACGGTTTATAACAGAGATCAGGGCAATGATGTTTTACGTATGTAAAACATGGGTTCACTAACAATATTAAACAAAAACCAAGACTGAAAACTTACAAGAGGTCACCAGCATATCGCACAAATGCTAGAATTGTATCCCTGCCTCTTCGGGAACCCCCTGTTTCCCATGATCTACCCGGTCCGCCCTGGACTACAGGACTGAGTTGAATTTTCTATTCATGCGACTGAATTTCGAAACCTGTTTAGCCCCATAGCTATCAGTATGAGTCAGGAGTGATTTCAGTGGAATGTACCATAGTATCGGTATCGTCTTGTTGACATAGTGACTGTGTAACCGGACCTGCGGCCCGTTCCTCATTTTAGGTTCAGGGGGAGGCTGGAGATTGCCAAGGAGAGACACTCACACTGGAATAAACCATTGTCTCTAGTCATCCTCATGTAGTGTGCCTTTCAATGTCAGGTTCCTCGCGTTGTGTTCAAAATCACTACAATCGACCGACCTTGGTATCCAGAAAAAACCCTGTGTTAGTGTTTGGTTGTTTGTCCGCTCCTCAGAGGTAGGTGTGCCGTTTCACTATGCACTTATGCCACTTAAAACAGACACTAGACAAAAGATAAGTGGAGACAGAAGTTGTACACATGTACCAACATGACGAAAACACTGAGGCACGCTCACAAACGCGCGCACTGACCACACTCCGTCTCAGTACATACTCCCATTATAGTGACGAACCAAATAAAGAAATGCATACAGTTTTATTTACACTACCGCATGTTACACATACAGTACACACAAGAGCAAACCAAACCGACGCACGACTATGTCTAACCTACGCACTAAACCATAGCTAACTTAGCTACCGGCATAGGCTCAGTACCAGTTACCTACAAAAATAAGCCGCACCCTTGCATTAACTTAACTAATACTTGCACTTTGCAGCACAAGAAAGCAAACAAACATAAACTTAACTAACGCTCGCACTTTGCAGCACAAGTCTTCTAATAACTTAACATGCGTGCCCGCACTTTGCAGCACAGGTCTCTTAATAACTAAAACATGCGTGCCCACACTTTGCAGCACAGGTCTCTTAATTACTAAACATGCGTGCCCACACTTTGCAGCACATGTCTCTTAATTACCAAACATGCGTGCCCGCACTTTGCAGCACAGGTCTCTTAATTACCAAACATGCGTGCCCGCACTTTGCAGCACAGGTCTCTTAATTACCAAACATGCGTGCCCGCACTTTGCAGCACAGGTCTCTTAATTACCAAACATGCGTGCCCGCACTTTGCAGCACAGGTCTCTTAATTACCAAACATGCGTGCCCGCACTTTGCAGCACAGGTCTCTTAATTACCAAACATGTGTGCCCACACTTTGCAGCATAGGTCTTCTAATAACTAAGGGAAGAGCAACACACTTTTTCAGCATGTAAACTCGGGGGGGGGGGGGGGGGGGGTAGGGGTTGACCAGCACTTTTCAGCACATGGTACAGAAACCGGGCAGGCACTGTCTTTTATACCGCACCGCGCGGCACCGGCCAGTCGCTGGCAGGCAGCGTCCGACTGGAGAGAAGGGGTGGGGGAACTCAGGGCACGTAACTCGAGCTAGCTTGCACAGCTCTCCCGCTACAACTGTATAACAGCAGGTTGACACTCACTCGTGTGTAGATTACTCCCTAGCAGGAACAACACTTCCGCAATCTCCATATGGGAGACTACTAGTACGGTTTGTTTCATGGTCTATTCGCGTACCTAGTTCCCTTGGGCCGCTGTCCCATCGTTCGCTTTAGAAGAGGTCTTTTCACTAGGTCTTCTTCTTCTTCTTCTTCTTCATCGCCCTGATATAACCGCACCGGTTGACTGGGCGTAAAACACCAACTTACTTACTTCTTCTTCTTCTTCTTCTTCTTCTTCTTCTTCTTCTTCTTCTTCTTCTTCTTCTTCTTCTTCTTCTTCTTCTTCCGTACAGTGTCCAACTTCAACATTATGAAGACTTGACACTCTTAGTGCATGCTGGGCTATTTTGGTGTTTCCATTATCCACCGAACTCTGACGTAAGTAAGGGAGAGTAAGTGAGAGTGGATGAATTAGTAAGTAAGGGAGTAGAAAGTAAGGAAGAGTGGGTAAATTACAAAGAAAGGGAGAGTAAGGAGGAACTAGTAAGTGAGAGTGGGTGAATTAGAAATTAAAAGAGAGTGGGGAGAATTAGTAAGTAAGGGAGAGTGGGTGAATTAGAAAGTAAGGGAGAATAAAGGAGAATTAGTAAGTAAGGGAGAGTGGGTGAATTAGAAAGTAAGGGAAGGTGGGTGAATCAAACAGTAAGGGCGAGAGGGTGTGTGTGTGTGTGTGTGTGTGTGTGTGTGTGTGTGTGTGAGAGAGAGAGAGAGAGAGAGAGAGAGAACTGAAACTCGAAAACTTTCATACTCAAGGATAGTAGCGTTAGGTCCATTTCGACCTAACAGCCAGTCCTTGCTATACTACAATCACAAATAAACACGACAATACCACAAACAAATATTTTAACCACGATTAAGCAATTGATTAATGCAGTTTTATATTTCCTACAAATGTGCAGAAACATCCAAATTAAATTTGTTTCACGGTCATACATGTATACAACACTCTCTTTTTTTTTTTTTTTTTTAGCCAAACTTGTGATTCAAACAAATCTGTCCAAATTTGACATATATTTGTGCAGATTACGTTTGAGAGAGAGAGAGAGAGAGAGAGAGAGTATGTAAGGGTGTCTGTGCCTATCTGTCTGTCTGCCTGTGTCTGTGCGATCCACCGGACGATTCATTCGCTGACTGACTGCTGACGGACATTTCCTTTCTGTCGTCAGGCCAAGACTGGAGAGGCCTGACGTCACTCTGATATGACGTGATGACGTTCGTCAGACCCCACGTGACCGTGCTGGTGGGAGTGGCCCTGGGTCTGGTGGCCCTCCTCTTCCACATCATCGGACTGTCGGCACCGGGCTGGTACTCGGTGAGACTGGGGGAGAAAGGGGAGGCCACTGTGGGTCTGTGGCAGTATTGCCACGACCAGCCCAAGTACGACTGTGAGGATGTCGACAAGCAATGGACTGTGGAAGGTGTGTGTGTGTGTGTGTGTGTGTGTGTGTGTGTGTGTGTGTGTGTAGGGGGGTACGACTGTGAAGATGTCGACAAGCAATGGACTGTGGAAGGTGTGTGTGTGTGTGTGTGTGTGTGTGTGTGTGTGTGTGTGTGTGTGTGTGTGTGTGTGTGTTGGTGGGTAGGAGATTGTGTGTGTGATTGTGTATGTTGTTGTGTATGTGTGTGAGTTTGTGTGCACATTTTAATGTCACTGGAAAATAAATCGCCTTATAAGCCCGTTCACTTAACTGGGCGAATGTTTGTTCGCCGAACATACTTCGGACAGTTCGACGAACTGTGATTCGTTTCTTAATTGAATTTTAGTTCGCCGAACATGGTTCGGACCGTTCGACGAACTTGACTTCTTTCTCAACTGGCTTGTAATGAGATGCAAGCTTCGGTCCGAACTTGCGGCAGACAGGCAGCAGACAGCATGATCGAAAATGTAGGCTAAAGTCAAGTCAGTATACTTTAATCATCCCTCACAGGGTAATTCAACTAACTACTATCTCATTCTGGGTCCCCAAGACTGCGCCTCCCACAAGTCAACAAATAAACAAATTCCCTCCGAAGCGAGTGAAGAACCTAGCGACACCGTCATCCATTTGTATTTTTATTTCTTCCTCCTCCACAGGAGAGCTCTGCTTTCAGCCAATCAGAGGCAATGTTCGTCAAATAGGGCGAATGTTCCGAGAACATGTTGAGCGAAGCTTTTTGGACCCCGAATATAGCTTCGTCGTAGTTCGACGAATACTTACAACTAGGTTCGCGAAGAAAAGTTCGCCCAGTTAAGAACCAACTAGGTTCGCCGAATACTCCCAACTAGGTTCGCGACTGAACAAACATTCGCCCAATTAAGAACGGGCTATAGGCTATCCTTGTAACAACAACAATAATAATGGGTTCTAGAACGCGTAACCCGCACAGGCCCCAAGCGCTCACACATTCTTTAAATGGACATATTTTAACAGCAAAGATTTCATGCAAGGAACACACACACACACACACACGCACGCACGCACGCACGCACGCACGCACGCACGCACGCACGCATGTCTGACAGACGTGACGTGTGCATTCCTGTCTGGTGATACTGCTGCTAACGTTGTGGTGTCTGACAGCCTGTCTAGTGATACTGAAACTAACGTTGTGGTGTCTGACACCGATACTAACGCTGTGGTGTCTGACAGTCTGGTTGATGACACTGATACTAACGTTGTGGTAGTAACACTAACGTTGTGGTGTCTGACAGCCTGGTTGGTGACAGTAACACTAACGTTGTGGTGTCTGACAGCCTGTCTAGTGATACTGAAACTAACGTTGTGGTGTCTGACACTGATACTAACGTTGTGGTGTCTGAAAACCTGGTTGGTGACACTGATACTAAAGTTGTGGTATATGACAGTCTGGTTGGTAATACTAACACTAACGTTGTGGTGTCTGACAGCCTGGCTGGTGATAGTAACACTAACGTTGTGGTGTCTGACAGCCTGTCTAGTGATACTGAAACTAACGTTGTGGTGTCTGTCACTGATACTAACGTTGTGGTGTCTGACAGCCTGGTTGGTGATAGTAACACTAATGTTGTGGTGTCTGACAGCCTGGTTGGCAATGCT
>OY757556.1:9295292-9298288 GCA_963584105.1 Alviniconcha strummeri
AATGGGCAGGAATACATCACCCTTTCTTACTCTTCTTCATTTATTGAATCCTCGTTCAGGGTGGCAGAGGGTTTAGAAACTGGTTGTTTCTGCTGTAGGCTTTACGGTTTCAAATCAAAATGGGCAGGAATACATCACTCTTTCTTTCCTCTTCTTCATTTATTGAAACTCGTCCAGGGTGGCAGAGGGTTCAGACACACGTCCATTATGTATCTATATGAACTAGTGAGTCGTGAGTCTTGTGGTATCATAGACAAATATTAATATACTTTTCCTCATGAGGCCTAAAAGAGGCTAAAGCTTGACAATAAAATCCTCGTGGGAACTCCTGACAAGCGCTATTTTTTCTCAGCGGATTATATATATATATATTGCTGAAAATAAAACAAAATAAAAAAGATACGGCACGTAAACAATTCTTCTCGACAAACGTTATTATTGTACATATACATACGCCAGCAGTATACAGAAGGAGTACAAACAAAATATAATGCATAGGTTCACCGTACATGTAAGGTATTTTACCATGGATCACTTACTTCAAAAAAATGGTCTTTGCAACAAGTCAAAAAGTATTTCACAAACACCAGTGGACGCGTGTGAAACATGGAGAGAGAGGGGGGGGGGGGGGAGAGAAAGAGAAAGGTGTGAGACCAATCGTACAAAAAGCCTCCTTGAAAAAAAATCAAAGCGCAGCTAAAGCTATTTAAACTAAATAATACATTGAATGAAACGCATTCAAGAGAATATTATATATATATATTACGGGGGGGGGGGGGAGTGGGGGGTTACTTGTAGCACCAGCATAGGGAGATGTCACACTGACTGAAGCCATAGAAGGATGTCACACTGATTCAAGCCATAGTGAGATGTCACACTGATTGAAGCTATAGGGAGATGTCACACTGATTAAAGCCATTGGGAGATGTCACACTGATTGAAGCCATAGGGAGATGTCACGCTGATTGAAGCCATAGGGAGATGTCACACTGATCGAAGCCATAGGGAGATGTCACACTGATTGAAGCTATAGGGAGCTATAGGGAGATGTCACACTGATTGAAACCATAGGGAGATGTCACACTGATTGAAGCCACGATGGCAAGTGAAAAGCAGGCTATTTGGTGTTCCTTTTTCGTCTTTTATATTTTTTGTTCTTGTTTCACAGTTGCAAGCATGCACACACCTCTTGCGTTTCATAAAACAACCTATTTTCAAGGAAATATATAAATGTTGCGTGTACAATCTGTCAAAATTTGGGTCTTCTAAATCCAGAAACGTATAAAGTATTGCAATAGCGGTGTCAGTTTGCATAACGTCCTTTATCCCGACCCTTACGTCTATCTCCAGCTTTGGTCAGACTGATCATAGTTATTTTAAAAGTCGTAGACGTCTTAATCAAGATCAATGTGATCTTTAACGCTACAGCTCTACGAACAGTAACCTTCGCACATGTCCACGTTCACGTAGTTGTCCCCCTTGGACCTAGCGGCTCCTAAATTGATGCTTCACTGTTTATGTTGTTTTACAGGCATGATACTTGGGTTTGTATCTGATCACTTTTTGAGTTTTTGTTTGTTTGTTTGGTGTGTGTTTGTGTGTGTGTGTTTGTGTGTGTGTGTGTGTGTTTGTGTGTGTGTGTGTGTGTGTGTGTGTGTGTGTGTGTGTGTGTGTGTGTGTGTGTGTGTGTGTGTGTATGTGTGTGTGTGTGTGTGTGTGTGTGTGTGTGTGTGTGTGTGTGTTGTTGTTGTTGTTGTTGTTGTTGTTGTTGTTGTTGTTGTTGTTGTTGTTGTTGTTGTTGTTGTTATCAGTAGTGTTAGAAATCTATGTTGTATTTGTTGTGATAGTGCTATTATGCCTGGAGAGGGTGGGGGATTGAGGCAAGGGGAGAGGGGGAGACAGAGATTATTTCAGTATTAAAACTGATAGCGTGTTAGGTTCCTATTTTGTATGATACCTGTGATTTTAGTTCGTTATTTTTCAGTGTGAGGGTTGTTATGCTATTTATGTGACAGTATTGGTCTGAATAGAGATGTTCGTGTGTAGGTATTTTGTCTGTTGGGTTGAATTTGAGGAGTTGTACTTTTCTTACTTGTTGAAAAATTCCTGACCTGTGAGTGCATGTGCTGACGTTAACTGGTAGGGTTGACTGTTTCGGATGTGTTTGTGCCCTCCAGACTCAAAGATAAAGTACTCTGTGTTTTACAACATATGTGTACTTATGTTTATGTATTATACTGTGTGCCATTTTACTGTGTTTTTTGTTTGTTTTTGTTTTGTTTGTTTTTTGTTTGTTTGTTTTGTTGTTGTTTGTTTTTTGCAATCGTAAGGCACATTTCCATGTTATTCATAGACAATGAAGATTCTGTATTCTGTATGATGCATAATTATTACTACGTAAGCTGAGATTTGAAAGGTCATATTTTTATTTTGGACGTAAACCAATTACTGCATAAATATCTGCTGGGGAGGAGGGGAGGTAGGGGAAGGAGCGTGAGGTTTCAATTTGAAACATCTCACGAAAGCTTTAATTTTCTTTTAGTGGAGAAAAACAGGTTAAAACTTCGCAGCTATCGCCCTTTAATACCGTCTGCAGACATAAAGCTTCCCCGCCTATGGGAGTCTTCCCTGCCTATCACCCACAATATTGAATGAAAAACAATCCACAAAGCTGCTATTAAAAAATATCTACCTGACACACACACAAAGCACTGTGGCTGCCATTCTTAACTGAACTGTTGGAGGGGATAAGTGTGGGCCGGGCTTCACTGCTGTGCTTCCAGTTTCATCATGTACAGATCGGCGCCAGCCCAACACTGTGCTTGAAAAATCAACACACAAGGGAGTGAATCAGTGCTCGAAAAACGTTACACAAGTACAACAACGAAGACCTGAGTCGCGTACGGTAACTCTCCTCTGGCATGCGTGTCAATGTCGACCACTAATTAACTCCCTTGTTTGCTGATTCTGCACAAGCACTCTGGGCCTCGTTCTGT
>OY757556.1:9298488-9310988 GCA_963584105.1 Alviniconcha strummeri
GCCTCGTTCTGTTTCAAAACTGTGCTCGAAACATAACAGAATCGAAGACTAATTATATATATAAATAAAATAAAAAGATGGAGGTTTCATCCGGCAATATTCTAACGTTTGCCAGAAATATTAAAACTACTACTGTGTATCTGTGTTTCGTATATAACGCTTTTGTGTTTTAATTGCTACTGTGTTTGGTGTATAACGCTTTGGTTTTAATTACTACTGTGTATCTCTGTTTGGTATATAACGCTTTGGGTTTTAAGTACTACTGTGTATCAGTGTTTCGTATATAAAGCCTTGGGTTTTATGACAAACAGTTAATTGTGTGTTCGTCTTCTTCGTCCAGCCATCGTGGCGGAACGTTTGTGACCAGACTGGTTCGCTGGCAGGAGAGTAAACAACCAACAACCGTCCCTTTGGTTCAACCCGCAGTGAGCTTAACTTTCAATAATCACAAAACAAAATGATCAGCTGCCCGTTTTGATCATCGCGTATTTAACAAAATTATTACAACTATAACAAAACTATTGCGAAGTAAAAACTTTAAAAACAAACAAACAAAAAGCGTAAAGTAAGTAAACATGGTGCTTAACAGTCCACAGAAACCATAGGCGTTCTTCCCCTTCCTCTTTTATCCCTGTGACGTCACTGGCGATGACGATGCGCATGTCCGAAAGACGTCCAAACTCCAAGCACTGGTTTACGATATCCTTCCTTTAACCACTGCCGTATTTAGTTACGCCATAGGGTTCAGAAAACTGTCAGCTAACCAGTAGTTTTTTTGTTGGTGCTCAAACAGTAGTAAGTTTGTTACAAACAACTCAAATTATGTCAGACGTTTGTTTCATAACGGATCATGTTGCTCGCAAAGCTCAAATAAGACCAAAATCATTTGAATAGAGACGAACTTTTTTTCTCTTTTTTTTTAACCGGGGTGGATGCGTCTCATGTTTACGTGCGTGCTTTGGCGCTAGGTTGCTTCCACAGTCAGTAGTACCCGAACCTTTCGGAGGGCGCTGACCGCGTCGGTAGACAGCAGCGCGGAGATAAAGAGTGCCGCGCCTTCAGTGACGTAACGATATCTGGCAGAGTTTGGAGGAAGGTGCCGGAAAGCGGTGCTGGGAGTGTGGGGCTCTGCGTGCTGCCTTTAGGCGCCGCCCCTGATGCGACCGAGGAAGAAGAGCCCCGCTGCTGCCGCGCTGAGAAGGCAGGCGACAATGTGAGGGCAAAGCTGTAGCCTAAGTAGTCGCTCAGAGCTGACGAAACTTCTCCAGCCCAAACGGCAAACTCGATCATGGCGCAAAACGCTGCAACAGCAACAACAACAAAGTGGACTGAGTCTGTTTCGCCAAATGAAAGCGTGTATGTGTGTGTGTGTGTGTGCGTGCGTGCGTGCGTGCGTGCGTGATACAAGAGAGAGAGAGAGAGAGAGAGAGAGAGAGAGAGAGAGAGAGAGAGAGAGAGAGAGAGAGAGAGAGAGACACACACACACACACACACACACACACACACACACACACACACACACACACTGGCACACACGACACACCGTTCGCGTTCACACACACACACACACACACACACACACACACACACACACACACACACACACACACACGCACACACACTCACACTCACACACACACACACACACACACACACACACACACACTGGCACACCCTACACACCGTCCGCGTTCACACACACACACACACACACACACACACACACACACACACACACACATACACAGGTGGTGATGGTTGGGTGGGAGGGAGGGAGGGGGAGGGGGGGGGGCTTGTCAAGGCATGGAGTACTCAGTTTTCAGTTCGACGCCCAACTTCCCTGTTGACGAAAATGAAGATGAGGATATATGTAGGTGAGGAGGGCAAGGAAAGCGGCGATAAAAACGACAGCAGATGCCGGCGGATGAAGACAACCATCGTCGCCTGTACTGACCTCCTACAGCTGCAGCCACAGGCGCCAGAAGACTGAAGATTTTCTGCTCGTTCATGAAGAAGATGAGCAGTGCACAGGCCAAGGAAGCTGCCATGGCGAGCACCCCTAGTATCCCAAAGGCCTGGCAAGCTTTGAGCCAGTCTGGAACTGTACCACGGACAGAAACACACAGAGGGAATTGCACCAAGGATAGAAACACACACAGTGAATGGTACCACGGACAGAAACACACACAGAGAATGGTACCACGGACAGAAACACACACAGAAAATGGAACCACGGACAGAAACACACACACAGAAAATGGAACCACGGACAGAAACACACACACAGAATGGCACCACGGACAGAAACACACTCAGAGAATGGTACCACGGACAGAAACACATAGAGAGCTAGGAGCGAACTGAACCACGGACAGAAACACACACAGAGAACTGTACCACGGACAGAAACACACAGAGTTAGACGTGAACTGTACCACGGACAGAACCACACAGAGTTAGGCGTGAACTGTACCACGGACAGAAACACACACAGAGTTAGGCGTGTACTGTACCACGGACAGAAACACACACAGAGTTGGGAATGAACTGTACAACGGACAGAAACACTGAGAGGAGTGACATGTACCATGGACAGAAATCCACAGACAGTTAGGAATTAACTGCACAACGGACAGAAACAGAGTGGTTGGAGTGAACTGTACAACGGACAGAAATACTGAGAGGAGTCACATGTACCACAGACAGAACCACACAGACAGTTGGGAACCAACTGCACAACGGACAGAAACAGAGTGTTTGGAGTGAACTGTACAACGGACTGAAATACGCAGAGTTAGGAGCAAACTGAGCCATAGGCAGAAATAAACGGAGAGTTAGGAGTGAAGTGTACAACGGACAGAAACACACGGAGAGTTAGGAAACGAACTGTATAACGGAAGGAAACACTTGGAGAGTTAGGAGTAAACTGTACGTCGGACAGAAACACACAGATAGTTAGGACTGAACTGCACGTATAACGGACAGAAACATTGAGACAGGAGTGAACAGTACCACGGGCAGAAACATTTAGAGAGTTAGGAGTGAACTGTACCACGAACAGAAACATTTAGAGAGTTAGGAGTGAACTGTACCACGGGCAGAAACATTTAGAGAGTTAGGAGTGAACTGTACCACGGGCAGAAACATTTAGAGAGTTAGGAGTGAACTGTACCACGAACAGAAACATTTAGAGAGTTAGAAGTGAACTGTACCACGGGCGGAAACATTTAGAGAGTTAGGAGTGAACTGTACCACGGGCAGAAACATTTAGAGAGTTAGGAGTGAACTGTACCACGGGCAGAAACATTTAGAGAGTTAGGTGTGAACTGTACCACGGGCGGAAACATTTAGAGAGTTAGGAGTGAACTGTACCACGGGCAGAAACATTTAGAGAGTTAGGTGTGAACTGTACCACGGGCAGAAACACAGAACGTCACTTGCTGAGTCCGAAACGCTAAAGGATAAAATAAAAATAAAATAATAAAAATCGGAAACAAGAGTGACTGCTAGCGTTCTGAAACATGATCCAAATAGACAAAAGGTTCAAAAGAACGCTTATCTATTAGGACACAAATACACCTGCACATTTCCGGGGTAATCCCCTTTGTCAAGCTTAAACGACACTTAAACAAGAGTTAAACGGTGAAAAACGATGAAAAATGAGATGAGAAGCAAAATAACTTATCTTTTTCTGTAGAGCTATGTTCTTTTCCTGTTCAGTGCTTGGAAGAATGTTGAAGCTTTCATGTGTTGAAGCATATAGTTTGTACCACACTGAGTGTTAGCGTGTAAACTTCATTTTTGGGCGTGTGTGTGTGTGTGTGTGTGTGTGTGTGTGTGTGTGTGTGTGTGTGTGTGTGTGTGTGTGTGTGTGTGTGTGAGTGTGTGTGTGTGCGTGCGTGTGTGCATGCATGCGCGCGCGTGCATGTGTGTGTATGGTTTGTGTGTGTGTGTGTGTGTGTGTGTGTGTGTGTGTGTGTGTGTGTGTGTGTGTGTGTGTGTGTGTGTGTGTGTGTGTGTGTGTATGTGTGTGTTTTCCATTTCATGTCTTGGGCGTGGAAGTTTAGTTCTTTTTTTCTGACTTGTAAAACTTTTCAGCTAGAGAGAGAGAGAGAGAGAGAGAGAGAGAGAGAGAGAGAGAGAGAGAGAGAGAGAGAGAGAGAGAGAGAGAGAGAGAGAGAGAGAGAGAGAGAGAGAGACAGACAGACAGACAGACAGACAGACAGACAGACAGACAGAGACAGACAGAGACAGACAGACAGGCAGGCAGACAGGTACGGTGGAACAGGAAATTTCGCCGGTCACTTACTCCAACCGCTAGAGTAGTCTACACAGTTAGAGGCCACACACACTTTCCAGAGGCCCTGCCCGTAGTCGCTGAATACAAAACAAAACAAGCTTCAAAGAACCATGGAATAATATCGCGCGCCAGACAACATAACTGGGCCATTCTCTTCAAAACTGGACCAAACAGCGTGCCACTTTCCCGATGAAATAAAAACAAATTCAAAACATAAATCATTTAACTACCGCTGTATTTCTGATGTAATGTGTTTGGAGAAATGAGGGAAATGCTACCGCATGTGATTGCATCGTTATTTCTTGTGCTGTGAGCATTTGTTGGTACAAATGGCAACATTTTCATAGCTGTCATTTATGACATGGCTAAAGGAAGGAAAGCTGATACAAGCTGATATGTCCTTGAAAGCGTTCATGATTGAATAAAAACAAATTTCATATGAAAGAAGGTGGTAGCTCTTACGTATAAATACTGTTTATTGTGTGTTGCTTCCTACGTGAGCCGGTATGGCCTAGCGGTAAGGCGGTAGGCTGGTAAGCGGAAGGACCTCGGTTCGATACTGCTTCGGCTCTCCTTTCTCTTCAAAAAGGTTGTGGTTTCTGGACACGGTCTTGTGACTTTGTCCATCACTTTCTACTGAAACATTAAAATGGCTCTCATCGCTGCCCATCTTAATGCAGGAATCATTCTGGTGGTGACAGTGTAGCGATAGGTATATAATCTCCCTCTTCCCCCACCTCCATACCCCCTTCCCCCCTTCCCTAATAAGCCTTGCGGTTTCTGTGGACGTTAAGCACCATGTTTACTAGTTGCTTCCTACTAACAGCTCCAAACAAATAAAAGATTTGTGTCTCCCACCTTACCGATGGTGTCTTGTCACTGGTGTGTATCACGATATCATGACTTGTTCACAACAAAAATTATTGGTTTTTTCCCCGTCTGCTCGGTACATGACCATACATTTCCCCTTGTCTTTTTTGCTTGGTTGATGATATGAGATGAGATACGAAATAAATTACAGTCATTTCTATAGGGGAGGTTTAGGTGATATCTTAAATTGGTGTAACAGGCGAGCACACAAAATTTTTTTTTTTTTAAAATACCACTGACTTCCGTCCTTCTCTTACGTACGAATCCACATTAGCTGACTTGTGGCAGCAACCTTTGACCTCGTTTTACACTGTGTGTGATTATATTATTTGCCTACAAAAGGAAAAACATTGTGGTGTCTTCAGAGGTGAGGCAGTAACACGCGAGACAAATATTTGTTCCCAGTCGGTTGAGTGTTTTTAGGCAACCTTTCTTAATCAAACTTGGTAGTGTGGTGCACCGTCATGAGCAGGAATGTCATTCGAAAAAAATAAAAATGGGTTTCTGTTTTCAAGGTCAAGATCAAGGTTACAGCAAGGGCTTATATAAATACGATGGTTTCTACTATATCGTTTATTAATTCTAAACTAATGAGTCTTTTGCAACCGAACTCATTCTGATGATAGATCATAAGCAGTCAAATAAGTGTCCAAGGAAAGTATTGGATTGCTATGTTTAAGGTCAATGTCACAGCCAAGGCTAAACAGTTCAACTAATGTTAGTTTGGATGATATCTTCTGAATCGCTGAACCTTTTGTAACCAAACCCAGTATGGTGACGCATCATTATAAGCCAGAGTGTCATGTGCAAAACATGGGCTGCTATCTTCAACGTCAAGGTCACAGTAACTGAATTTGGGTTCATATAATGAAATGACAATTTCTGTTATATGTTCTGAACTCATCTTGTTGTGATCAACTTAGTTTGACAGTGCATGTTTACAATCTGGAGTGTCTTGTGGAAAGGTTACTTTGCTGTATTCAAGGTCAAGGTCACAGTGAAGGTTCGGAACTTCAGTGAATGTTTGTTCGGACAATATCTCTGGTCGATTAAAGTTAGTATGGTGATGCATCATCATGAGCCAGAGTATGATACGAAAATATATTTGGCTATATTCAAGGTCAAAGCCACAATTGTTTCCACTAGATCTTCAGCAATACTGAAACATTTTCAATCCAAATGAGTTTTCTGATACATCGTCAAAAGACGAGGTAAGACACAGTAAACAGATTTTATCGTTTTACTCAGGGCATGAGACAGAGGATACGGCTTGGGTGACTATGGATCAGATTGTTGCTACTCTTGGCCATCCTGATGTATATCAAGCAGGGGTCAATACCGGTTCCAATCAAGAAAGTGTGGAAAGAACATTGCCTTTGTAATGAATATACTTGTTAATTATATTCATTAATCAATGGTTCAAGTGTTTGATTGTTATATCCTTTTGCACTTGTAATGGTGTCTGCGTAGTCTACGAGACAGAATACTAATTAACTGCGACTGGTTACTAATTAACAGAATACTAATTAACTTTAGAAAGCAAGAAACAAATATCACTCTGACATATGTCTAAATATAAGGTGCAGAACAATAGTGCAACACATCTCCCCTCCTCCAAATTACTTTGCAAAAGAAAGGAAAACTAAGAAAAAGAAATGTGTGATCTATTTATTCCATGCGTGTCTGCAAACCGAAGAAGAAATTTAAAGCAAGCGTTAAAGACGCAGGAAAAGAAAAAGAAAAAGAAATCTATTCAAAAAGGATGCGGTGACAGACACTCCTTCGTTTATTATGAAATATTGTATAATAATAAAGGCAAGGGTCAAACTGGCCACTGAGCCGACTCCATTCATGCATTTCTGGTGTCTTCTGTAACATGCGAGACTTTGACTGATGACGTAACATGATGCACAATTAACCCAGTTCCTGTCATCCTGTCAGTTTATGTTTTATATTTATGTACAGAGGAGATGTCAAGCTTTCATTTCCAAATAATAATTTATTTATTTTTAAATCACATTTTGAACTTTTACCCTCTATGTCACCATTTTGACCGGTTCTCAGGAGAATGACCCAGTTATGTAATACTCACGACCACGCGCCCGCCCGCACTCACCTATCCTCAAACCCAACCCCACCCCACCCTCCACACACACACACACACACATTCAGATTTATACGCTGGCACATGAAGAATTTAAAAGAAACATCTGTTCAAAACTGGCCTGTGACCGCCAGCACCTCTTCGGAGACAACTCGGCGTTAAACCGGTTTAACCAAACACCAAAATCAGAACTGTCTGCAATGAGGGGCCTTTCTTCTTCTTTCTTGTGCTTTAATTACGTCTACTTCTTCTTTCTGGTGCTTTAATTACGTCCACTTCTTCTTTCTGATGCTTTAATTACGTCCACTTCTTCTTTCTGGTGCTTTAATTACGTCCACTTCTTTCTGGTGCTTTAATTACGTCCACTTCTTCTTTCTGATGCTTTAATTACGTCCACTTCTTCCTTCATGGTGTTTTACGTCCACTTCTTCCTTCATGGTGTTTTACGTCCACAGATTCCATAAGACCTATTGGGGACAGGGAGCCCAGGACGACCACCTCGACTTTCACACACCCCTGTATGTGGCCTTTTTTCTTTCATGGTGCTTTACGTCCACAGAAACCGTAGGGCTTATTGGGGACGGGGGAAGAATGCGATGGAGAATGAGAGCCCGGGCCTACCTCCCTGTTCACACAGCTCCTAAGCTCTGAAATGGCCTTTCGTCTTCTTCCATGGTGCTACACCTCCACAGAAATCATAAGGCTTATAAGGGACGGGCACAGGTGGGGGAAGAGGGAGACTATACCCCTATCGCTACACTGTCACCACCAGAAGGACTCCTGCATTAAGATGGGCAGCGATGAGAGCCATTTTAATGTTTCATTCATTGTGAGGGACAAAGTCACAAGAAGGTGTCCACAAACCACAACCTTTATGAAGAGAAGGGAGAGCCGAAGCGAAAACGAGCACAAGCCCCTCTGCTTACCAGTCTACCGCCTTACCGCTAGGCCAAACGGGCTCACAAGTGGCCTTTACCAAGAAGGACACTTACGCAGCACTATTAACGAGCCATCCGGGAGTGGCCACGCCCACAATCTGCAGGATGAGTGCGAGGCCTACCGCACCCGTGCCGATCACCACCGCGATATGAGGCATGACGAAACCCATGCTGTCTGGCCAGTGAAGCTGGGACTGTGAAGACTGGATCTCCTTGCAAACGAAACACCAGTGTCCAAAACTGAAACAGAAAGAGACAATAACGATGGCGGTAATGCTGCTGATGGGACTAGTAATACAGACGATGGCATAATGTGTCTGGCTAGTGGAGCTGGGACCGTGAAGAGAGGCTCTCCTTGCAAACGAAATACCAAGGTCCAAAACCGGAACAGAAAGAAGCAATAACGACAGCAGTGATGCTGCTGATGGGACTAGTGATACAGAGGATGACATAATGTGTCTGGTTAGCGGAGCTGGGACTGTGAAGACTGGATCTCCTTGCAAACGAAATACATATGTGCGTGCTTGTGTGTGTGTGTGTGTGTGTGGGGGGGGGGGTTGTCCCTCACAATGAATAAAACATTAAAATGGCTCTCATCACTGCCCATCTGAATACAGGAGTCCTTCTGGTGGTGAGAATGTAGCGATAAGTTGTTTAAAACAGAAACAGACAATAACGGGACTAATGATACAGAGGATGGCATAATTTGTCTGCCTATAGAGCTGGGACTGTGAGGACTGGCTCTCCTTGCAAACGAAACACATATGTTCCCACGTTCGTATTGCTAATAAGCTCCACACACGTCCAAGTTTGCACAGGGGAAATACAACTTGTGCTTTCGAAAACATTTAGCGGCAAACAGTGCGGGATGCGTGGTATCATTACTACTAAAGTATGCAATAGATCCAACAAAAACTGCTGTCAGCAGATACTCTTTTTCCCCCAGGAATACCACCAACTGGAACAGCTTAGAACAAGGTCACGGTCAGGTGGCGCTGCTGTCACCGTATCGGATGTCAAACTTAAGCCTGGCGCCAACGTGCACGCGTTGCGCTTGGGGGCTCACGTTAGGTGTAACAAACATGCAGGGTAATAGTTAGACAGCGGTGGGACAGCGCATTGCTCAATAACACACACAGCGGAATGGGGCCAGGGCGGTCGGTCTGCCCCTGTTTGACCGACGCGTGGGATAGTAAGGAACAACGTCTGACCTAAACTCCAAGCACTGATTTACGACATCCTTCCTTCAACCACTGCCGTATTTAGTTACGCCATAGGGTCCAGAAAACTGTCAGCTAACGAGCAGTTTTTCGTAAGTAAGTAATAAGTTTGTTACAAACAACTCAAATAAAACAAGGTGTATGATTTATAGCCGCCAATTTTTTTTACACCAGCTCAAATAAAACCACAGTCGTTTGAATCGAGACGGAACTCTTTCTTTCACCCGGGGTGGATGCGTGTCATGTTTAGCCTACACAGGTTTTATTGAGGTCATCGTAGTTTTGAAACGTGTGGCGTGCCGACAGGGGGAGTGGTGTAGGGGATGGGGGTGGGGAGGGGGTACACACAAACCAGGACTGTAAGGTGGGGGTACACACAAGCAGGAATGTAAGGTGGGGGTACACACAAGCAGGAATGTAAGGTGGGGGTACACACAAGAAAGAATGTAAGGTGGGGGTACACATAAGCAGGAATGTAAGGTGGGGGTAGACACAAGCTGGGATGTCGGTCACGCCTATTCCATTCACACAAGCACGTTCCTGGCAACACCAAGCAGATCTTACCATTCAGCCACAACCTGTAATGCAAATCTCCACAGTTTTCTTGTCCTACAGTGAGAAAGAATCCGACCTACTCTCGTAGCTTGCATAATGTCTTTCTCTATCTCGACCTGACTTTTATCACGATAATAACTTTAAACAGATAGACATTTTTTTTTTTGATTATCTTGTAGGGGAACGGGGTAGGGAGTGAGGGAAGCAGGTTGGAAGCATGGATGAAGAGTCACAATTCAGAGGTTGCTATATCATAACTTTTATTTGCACCAACCACCAAACAGTGTCTGTGTTGGAAAAGACACAAGCAAACTAAACATTTAGAACATTAAAGCAAATGTAAAGTCTAAACAACAGCAATTATCTAATCATGTAAATACAGTAACCATGTAGTTTATCTGTAGGTTGCCATAATACATGATGGTAACTGTGACAAAATGATTAATAATCAAGAACATAAATTGTGTGCATGACTTGCACTTAAAACCCGTATCTCACAGTGTCGCGGTGAGTATACAAGAGACGGCCAGTCAATTAACTGATGAACTCCCAGTATATAATAGTATACAATAAAGTAACAGTGAAAAATACGGATTACCAAGATCAGTCTTAACTAAACGGGGAAGAGTGAGATAATTGTTACAGCAGTTCCACTTAAGCACACAACGAGACGGACAGTGACTCGGGTGGCACTTGGGACCATGGCATGAGCGGGAGGAAGTCAGTCATAAACTGACCGGCTCCAGCCTCGTTACTCAACGCGCGTACAGAAGGGCTACAGCATGTCACTGTTACTGACTAGCAGAGCATATCTGTGAACAACGTCAAGGGTCTTACTGACGCAGTAGCGCATTAAGAATCTCGATCTGGCTGCGTCTGTCTGCTCGGTTAGTGAACTTAATTGCCACAACTGACGCGCATCACCGGCCAGTTCGGGTACACGCACGAAGACCCGGCCATACAAAAGCCAAATCAAAACAGAAATAACACGTCTCACAGTTTATACAATCACCCCTATGTACTAAACCATATTCAACTAGTAAAATTAACATTCCACAACTATGAAGTCAACATCTTCAAAGTGTTAGCCATAATATACCACCGATTTCATGTAGAAACATAGATCGGTAGGAAACTAAACAAATAAGTTATGCCGCACAGAGATCTGCATGGCCGCATTGACAAAGTAGCCATACTTTAGAGGGATAACTTTGCATCGGCAAAGCATCATTCAAACTGAACATCCCAACAATGGCAGCATAACATACTAGCTGCATATCAGCTAACCAAGGTTAGCTGCCTACATTTTGGAAGCACTGGTCATCTTGTGGCATAAAGCGTAAGATTTGAACACACATACAATGTACACTGACGCCATGGCGGCTGCAAGCAGGCGGCAATCTGACGCCGAAATTACCCACGTGTTCAAGAACCAAAATCAAGGCACGTTGTGAACATGGTAACACTAAAGAAACATACATTATTTACATCAAAATGAGAAATAACAGAGCAACAAGCCATAGAAAAATAACTGCTTACAGGCTCTCCCCTGAATCAGATGCATAGGCAGCAGCTCGAACTATTACTGACGACCTGCTACTGCAGGGACACTGGGGGAAAGAGGACCCAGCGGGCCACGTGACAGTTACCGTAGGCAACTCAGGTGTTTGTGGTGTGTTTGTGTCAGGTGACGTCTTTCGAGCGTTAATTAACCCACAGGTTGTGTGTTGATTCTGCAGAGGCAAAAGTTAGCAATGGCTAATTCAAAATGACTAATTAAAAAAATGAGGCGACTGACGTTAAAACACTCAGGCGTGCACTTCCTCAAAAGCACAGTTTTCACCAGAAAGACAAAAGACGGGAAAGACAAAATGAACAATGAAAAGACCAAACTGAACCTGTCCAGCCAATATCAAGAAGGACTCAGATTTACGTTGAGTTGCACTTCAAGCTATCCTGTTGACTCTGTGTGTGTGTGTGTGTGCGTGCGTGCGTGCGTGCGTGCGTGTGTGTGTGTGTGTAGTGTGTGCATGCGTGTGTGTGTGTGTGTGTGTGTGTGTGTGTGTGTGTGTGTGTGTGTGTGTGTGTGTGTGTGGTGCGTGCGTGCGTGCGTGCGTGTGTGTGTAGTGTGTGCATGCGTGTGTGTGTGTGTGTGTGTGTGTGTGTGTGTGTGCGTGCGTGCGTGCGTGCGTGTGTGTGTGTGTGTGTAGTGTGTGCATGCGTGTGTGTGTGTGTGTGTGTGTGTGTGTGTGTGTGTGTGTGTGTGTGTGTGTGTGTGGTGCGTGCGTGCGTGCGTGCGCACGCTGGCACGCTCTCGGAACTTTATTTTGACTGTGTTTTGGTTCTTTGACTTGAATGGGCTATGTTCTCCGTTCTGACGAGAGAAAAAAAGCACATAAAAGCTAGAATACCTTATTATTGCATACAATTTGAAGCCTGATTAGTTACACGAATAATTACGATAAGTCTTGTAGAGACCGGGTACCTTTTAAACATCCACACGTGCAATTCTG
>OY757556.1:9313488-9353488 GCA_963584105.1 Alviniconcha strummeri
GTTCAGGAGCTGTGTGAGAGTCAAGGTGGCCGTCCTGGGCTTTCCGTCCTAACGAACCTGATGGTTTCCGTGGACGTAAAGCAATACTGAACCATGCTCACGCATTGGTCTCAGCTTGTCCCTAATATCAACCGATATCCGAGGACATTAAGCAACACAACAGCAGCAGCAGCTACCAGTCATGTCAGCCCGACACCTGAGGACGTTAACGCCTTCACTGTCAGCCTGTAAAATTGGCGGGTTGAAAAGTGCACACATACTGACACGCCAGCAAACAGCATACGTCACGGTCCTATAACAAGTGTACTTTAGTAACTGTCCCCTACCTGTGTATAGAATATTGTATTTAGGTTAATACGTATGATGTGAGTGCTCAGGGCGTTTATGAGCGCATGATAAATGTACATTATTATTATTACATGTTATTGGTTGTTTTCAAATGACATTATGGCAGTGAAGCGGTTAACGTCCACGGAAACCATAAGGCTTATTAGGGACGGGGAGAAAAGGATGTGGGGGGGGGGGGGGGGGGGGGGTTATGGCGATGAGGGAAGAAGATTGTTATTATATACCTGCTGTCACCACCAGAATGACCCCTGCATGTAGATGGGCAGCGATGAGAGCCATTTTAATGTTTCATTAATTGTGAGGGACAAATTCACAAGAAGGTGTCCACAAACCACAACCTTTTTGAAGAGAAAGAAGAGCCGAAGCGAAATCGAACCGAGGCCCTTTTGCTTACTAGCCTAACGCCTTACCGCTAGGCTAAACGGACTGACGTCGACCGGAAGCTGCTGCTGTTGTTGATGATGGGGGATTAACCCTTTCGCTACCATACTTGCCGCACCATCACTCGGAAAACGACTAATAACATTAACAGTATTAAATTTATTTTGAAATCACTAAGGAAAAACAAAACAAAAAAACAACAACACTTCACATGAGCAGGTGAAAGGATTTCTATCAGAATGCACAGTAACTAAAGTAGACTTGTTATAGGACCGTGACGTATGCTGTTTGCAGGCGTGTCAGTAGGTGTTATATATATTTTGACTTTCACACAGGTGTGTACTTTTCAACCCGCCAATTTTTACAGGCTGACAGTGAATTAAGGCGTTAACGTCCTCAGGTATCGGACTGACATGACTGGTAGCTGCTGCTGCTGTTGTGTTGCTTAATGTCCTCGGATGTCGGTTGACGTAATTTATTAGAAGTTGTGACCAATGCCGAAGCACGGTTCAATAATTCTTTACGTCCACGGAAACCAGAAGGCTCGTTAGGACGGACAGCCCAGGACGTCCACCTCGACTCTCACACAGCTCCTGAACTATGCTATGGACACGTTTCGTGACGGCGGCCGACACCCCACCCCCTCCCTGCCCCCCTCTCACCCGGCGACTCCTGCCTCGACAGCAACAAACACAGGCGGACAGGGAGAAGAGGGAGGGTGCTGTATCATTGCCCAGAGACACTAGTATCTCTGCATGGCTATTATGCAGTGAGGCGGAACTTCACCGCCTCAAAATCATCCGATGTAACCCCCCCTCCCCCCCCCCCCCCCCCAAGCTTTCGGCTTGCTACACTGAGCTAGCCCTATTTTAGTATCTAGGTCCTAGCCGTAACCCCGGTCATTGGATGGCTGAGTGTTGCTTTACGTCCACAGAAACCGTAGGCGTATTGGGGACGGGAGCCCTGGACGGCAACCTCCAATTTCACACAGCCCAAGAGCTCTGAACTGGTTCATTGGTTCAGTGTTGTTTTACGTCCACCGAAACCGTAGACTTACTAGGGACGGGAGCCCAGGACGGCCACCTCGACTTTCACACAACTCCTGAACTCTAAAGTGGTTCGCTGTATTCCTCCTTCTACCACTCTCGGAGGCAGAAATGTCCGTTCTCTCCAAGGGTTAAAAATTCGTACCACTAAAACCCTCAGTTAACAAATATTCATTGAGACGTCATTTACAACTGCCAACGTTGTTTTGTTTTTTGCCTCGCTCCACGAGATGGATGGCAGTGTTTGCCCGACGATCACATTTTTTTTGGTATGTATTAGGTGACTTCCCCCAGCTGAATAAAGAGTACTAGAACATCATCTGATTTTAAGTGGAAAAAAAATGTCAGTGCTATTAGCAAAATTCAAAACTACACTAGATAATATCTGTTGATACAATTGAAAACTCTTTGCACCACATGGAGAAACAATCAACTCTTCGAATACTGTAGCGCGCGCGCGCGCGCGCACACACACACACACACACACACACACACACACACACACACACACACACACACACACACACAACTATTATTGCCCGCAAACCTTCCGGCAGCTTGTTATAAAACGTTTTATCCAGGAAGTCAGCTGACTTTCAAATGAGGGCGTGTTGATCGAATTGCGAGTCAAGGAGAAATGTGAAACGAACTATCCCAGTTTGAAAAACAAACAAATCTCAATCAAAAATGGCTGCAAGCGTACCGAGAAAAATCAAAACACGCAAGCGGTTAGAACGAACGCTATTTTAATCGGACAATACATGTGCAAATGTTAGAACGAACGCTATTTTAATCGGACAATACATGTGCAAATGTTCAGTTCAAGCACTTTTTTCAAGCTGCAAACAGACACTAACACTGTAACGAAACATGATATGAACTAAAAATCTGACCACCTATCTTTCGAGTGCTGCCGAAGTTTGTTGTGGAATCTCTACCATTGCAACCGGAAGGTAAGTCTAGTAGCCTACACAGGTTTTATTGAGGTCATCGTAGTTTTGAAACGTGTGGCGTGCCGACTGGGGGAGTGGTGTAGGGGTTGGGGGTGGGGAGGGGGTACACACAAGCAGGGATGTAAGGTGGGGGTACAGAAAAGCAGGGATGTAAGGTGGGGGTACACACAGACCAGGGATGTAAGGTGGGGGTACACACAGACCAGGGATGTAAGGTGGGGGTACACATAAGCAGGAATGTAAGGTGGGGGTACACATAAGCAGGAATGTAAGGTGGGGGTACACACAAGCAGGAATGTAAGGTGGGGGTACACACAAGCAGGAATGTAAGCTGTCGGTCACGCCTATTCTGTTCACCCAAGCACGTTCCTGGCAACACCAAGCCGATCTTACCATTCAGCCACAACCTGTAATGCAAATCTCCAGTTTTCTTGTCCTACAGTGAGAAAGAATCCGACCTACCCTCGCTGCTTGCACAGTGTCTTTCTCTATCTCGACCTGACTTTTATCATGATAATAACTTTAAACAGATAGACATTTTTCTTTTGATTATCTTGTAGGGGAGCGGGGTAGGGAGTGAGGGAAGCAGGTTGGAAGCAGGGATGAAGAGTCACAAGTCAGAGGTTGCTATAACATAACTTTTATTTGCACCAAAATGTTTGTACACACTGTCTTTTGACTTTGTCCCTCACAATTAAGGAAACATTAAAATGGCTCTCATCTCAACCGATGCCCTTTTGCGTACTGGCCTAACGCCTTACCGCTAGGCTAAACGGGCTAACTTAGTCTCAATGAATATTTGTTAACTGAGGGTTTTAGTGGTACGAAGTTTTAACCCTTGGAGAGAACGGACATTTCTGCCTCCGAGAGTGGTAGAAGGAGGAAACCCTTCCGGTCGACGTGATCACATTTTTCACTAGTCTGTTCCAAACTCCCACCCATAAGAAGAAACACCAAAACACCACAACAAATCACCATACCAAAACAACACAACAAAACTCCACACCAAACCAAACCAACACACCAAAACACCGCAACAAAATACAACAGCAAAACACACAAACAAAATACCGCAACAAAGTTCCACAACAAAGCGCCACACCAAAACACTACAACAAAGCATACCAAAACACCACAACAAAACACGAACAAACCACCACTCCAAAACGACACAACAAAACATCATACCAAATCACACAAACAAAACACCACAAGAAAACACACAAACACCACAAGAAAAGATAAAAACACCGCAAGAAAACACACAGACACCACAAGAAAACACACAAACACCACAAGAAAATATACAAACAAAACACCACATCAAAGTACCACACACACACACACACACACACACACACACACACACACACACACACACACACACACACACACACACACACACACACATTCTTCTTCTGGCTCACCAATAACTGAAAACGTTCAATAAATATTATAATAAAACAATCATTCCTTAAGTAAACATCAAAACAAAATAAAAACACTAAAATCGACCGCAACATATAATATATAGACAGCATTTATGAGGCAACATTAAATCCAAGAAAATGTATATAAATTTAAATTTCACACACACACACACACACACACACACACACACACACACACACACACACACACACACACACACACACACACACACACACACAAGAAAGAAAAAAATTGCACACGCACGCACACATTCACACACACGCACGTCCCCCCCGCCAACGCAGCCCCCCCCCCCCCCCCCCCCACACACACACACACACGTCACACACTCATATGCATACACACAAGTAATTTGTCATGGGCAATACTGCACACAATTATTATTCGTCAACTCAGAATTAAGACGGTATACTAATATATCATGAACCTGAAGTATACTGGGTTATTTTGCCAGTGAATTAAAAAAAGTAACATAAACATCCATCAGATCAACACTATCACAGGGTGAGTGAAGCTGAGCCTTGAAACCCACAGGGCCAACATATTAAGTAGCCCGAGAATTTAAAACAGAAACAGCACTCGGGATAAAACATTCTTCCTGGCAATCGGCACTTTGTATCGTCGGCCTGACCGGAGTTTCTGAAACTGAGAAAAGAGGGGGTGATTTGCGTCGTCCGAGATCCGTGCAGTTTTCCGTTCAACTGCTGTAAGGTAGAGATCGCTTAGAGAGTCTTGTTTTGCACCAATTATCTTTCCTGCCATCCCAACAATACGTGCCAGTTTTGCCTTCCCCTTCACACCCAGGTTCCCATACCAAACAACAATGTTAAAAGTTAAAACGCTCTCCACTAGACTTTTGTACACAATTTGTAACAGCTCATGGCTAACATGAAAAGATCTCAACTTTCGCAAGAGGTACAAACGTTGCTTCGATTTTTTATAGATAAGATCTGAGTTGTCACTGAAACTTAGCTTATTATCTATCTGTAATGGTGTGGTGGTGAGGCAGAACAGGACAGTGACCCAGGCAGCGGAGTCGGTCAAAAATGGAGACCACAGCAGGCGTATGGCAGCGATCAGGTTTTACTTGCTCAGCCGCAGACAATTTTCAGCACACCCAAAATCCTCACGCGCACGCATAGATAAGAGAACGGCGCGGGCCGCAAGGAACACACGCTATCGCTACAGTAAAAACGGCCCTCTGGACCACAAAATGGCTGACAACTGTGTTTCCTTGGCCCGCGCAAATACAGTTTCCTCTACAATAACTAAACCAATTAAAACATGAAAAACATCAAATAAAAGCTACAGTTCCAATCTTTTAAACCGTATAAACAAAATGTACACACATGACTTATTTTATTTACAACAAGTGTGGGAAGCGTGGCTTGTGCCTGTCTATAAACACTAGAGATTCGTACAACTAAATCACAACTAACACAATGTACAAAATATAACTGTCACTAAAACTTACGTCAGAATAAAGAGCACGCTCCCACGGTTAAAATGGTACATAACAATTACAATACAACGCTCTGTAAGAGAAACAAGACAAACTCAAAGACTAGTACTAAAACAATCGGTGCGAACTTTCGCCTGGGGCACGTTATCTTAGCAGCGCTGATAGTGATATTAAGTAGTCTATGAATACAACTTGGCTTCTACAGTACACAATACTTAATAAGTTAATTTCAACCCAAAATAAACACTAAACATGAAGTCAGCTAAGCAAAATACTATACGACAACGCATTGATAGACACAGAATGACTTTAATCGAATCAAAACAACGTTTCACTACTATTCACTAGTACTAAACAAAGCGCGTCATGCAGACACGGCTATAAAAAGAATGGACCTAGAAAGGCATCGGCTACTGATTAAGCCCGATCCTGCGTCTAAATAAACGTTAGATAAACATTCTAAGATGCCAAAATATATTACTCATGGCTTGGTGCATAAAAATGACTAGGTAAACAAAGAGAGGGTAAACAAACAAGCGGTCAAAATATTACGGGAGAAAACAGATTTGAAAATGGCGCGCACTTCGGCGGCTATCGCCGGTGGGCTGTGTGAAGGCCATGTGGCGTTACGCCACACGCCGCGCTTCAAAACAAAAGCGTCGTCTGCTCTGGTTTCCGGCTTACTATCAGTACAGTATTGAAATTGCATGGATCCGTTAAGCGGGGCGGGATTATTGTAAAAACGTATACAAAGAGCACTTGCTCACATCTCAAAGTACCTAAATACTTAAAATTTGACACCAACTCAACTGGTTCATTGTTTACCTTCACAGGAACAAACACATTTTTAGTTTTCCTTGCATCTAGCACTAATTCTTTTGTCTTACCAACGTTTATTTCCAAAAAGCTTTCTTCGCACCATTCATTCAAGAGTCAGTGAAACATGTGAAAAATATATTGCCAGGGAGTCTTCGTTTAACAGCAATCCAACAAGTGCCATGTCATCAGCAAACGTAAAGAGGCAGGTTACAGCAGTTTGCAAGTTCATATGGTTAGTATATATAGAAAACAACATGGGTGAAAGGACACACACTTGAGGTGCCCCAGAATTCAGTATGACCTCTTCAGACAGGTATCCATTCATACAAACACGCTGCGGTCGCTCTCGGAGAAAATCCCTGATCCACAGTACAAGGTTTGAGCTGACATGCAAATCAGTCAGTCTTTTTAGTAGCACATATGGTTCAGCAATCAGTCTTTTTAGTAGCACATATGGTTCAATTGTATTAAACGTACTAGAAAAATCAACAAATAAGATTTAAAGTTATTATCATGATAAATGTCAGGTCGAGACAGAGAAAGACATTGCGCAAGCCGCGAGGGTAGAAAACTGTGGAGATTTGCATTGCAGGTTGTGGCTGAATGGTAAGATCTGCTTGGTGTTGCCAGGAACGTGCTTGTCTGAATGGAATAGGCGTGACCTACATCCCTGCTTGTGTGTACACCCACCTTACATTCCTGCTTGTGTGTCCCCCCACCTTACATTCCTGCTTGTATGTACCCCCACCTTACATTCCTGCTTGTGTGTACCCCCACCTTACATTCCTGCTTGTGTGTACCCACACCTTACATCCCTGGTTTCTGTGTACCCCCGCCCCCCTCCCCCATCCCACTCCCCCAGTCGGCACGCCACACGTTTCAAAACTACGATGACCTCAATAAAACCTGTGTAGGCTACTACTTACCTTTCAGTTACAATGTCAGAGATTCCACAACAAACTTGTGCGGCACTCGAAAGACAGGTAGTCAAATTTTTCGTTGATATCATGTTTCGTTACAGTATTAGTGTCTGTTTGCAGCTTGAAAAAAAGCGCTTGCACTGAACATTTGCACATGTATTGTCCGATTAAAATAGCGTCCGTTCTAACCGCTTGCGTGTTTAGATTTTTTTCTCGGAACCCTTGCAGCCATTTCTGATTCACATTTGTTTGGTTTTTCAAACTGGGATAGTTCGTTTCACATTTCTCTTTGACTTGCAATTCGATCAACACGCCCTCATTTGAAAGTCAGTTGACTTCGTGGGTAAAACGTTTTATAACAAGCTGTCGGCAGTTTTGCGGGCAATAATAGAGAGATGTAAATCTCGCGGGCACTGTTCTTTGTTCGGCAGAGTTCAGGAGCTGTGTGAGAGTCGAGGTGGCCGTCCTGGGCTGTCCGTCCTAACGAGCCTTCTGGTTTCCGTGGACGTAAAGATTTATTGAACCATGGTCACGCATTGGTCTCAGCTTGTCCCCAGTATGTGAACCGACATCCGAGGACATTAAGCAACACAACCGAACCGAACCTTTGTTTTGCGGTTTTCCACATGGTCGTCCCAGATTCACTGAGAGGACTAGAATTTCAACGAAGGCAACTTTGTCTTCGTCCGGCAAGGGGAGCGTCATGTTGGAAACGTCAGCCTGCTTCTGATAGGCCGGCTGATACCATATCAGTAATAGTCCGGGTTCAGCAAAAGATAGAGAGGGGGCGGAGGTGGCGAGGGAGGGGGAGGGGGCACTAAAAAAAACCAAACAAACAAAACAAAACAAAATTGACTTTGATCTTGATCTTGATGCGCTCTAGAAGTGCGATACACCGACAGGACCCACAAGTCTAGCGTCAGCGGACAAGGGGAGAGCACTCGGTGTTTTAGGGGCAGCGAGAGAGAAACTTTGTGTCTTGAAGTTTTCTACTGTCTTGCTACTAACTATCTCCTGTTCTAAGTCGTTCCAGTCGGTGGTATTCTTGGTGGGAGGGGAGGGGGGGGGGAGAAAGAGTATCTGTAAACAGCAGTTTTTGTTGGATCTATTGCATACTTTAGTAATAATGGTACAACGCAACCCGCACTGTTTGCCGTTAAATGTTTTCGAAACCACAAGCTGTATTTCCACTGTGCAAACCTGGACGTGTGTGGAGCTTATTAGCAACACGAATGTGGGGACACCGGTATTTCGTTTGCAAGGAATTTATGCCATCCCCTGTATCACTAGTCCCATCAGCAGCATTGTTGCTATCGTTATTGTCTCTTTCTATTTCAGTTTGGAACATTGGTATTTCGTTTGCTAGGACAGCCAGTCCTCACAGTCCCAACTCCACTAGCCAGACACATTGTGCATCTTCTGTATCACTAGTCCCATCAGCGGCATCACTGCTGTCGTTATTGCTTCTTTCTGTTCCGGTTCTGGACCTTGGTATTTCGTTTGCAAGGAGAGCCTCTCTTCACGGTCCCAGCTCCACTAGCCAGACACATTATGCCATCGTCTGTATTACTAGTCCCATCAGCAGCATTACCGCCATCGTTATTGTCTCTTTCTGTTTCAGTTTTGGACACTGGTGTTTCGTTTGCAAGGAGATCCAGTCTTCACAGTCCCAGCTTCACTGGCCAGACAGCATGGGTTTCGTCATGCCTCATATCGCGGTGCTGATCGGCACGGGTGCGGTAGGCCTCGCACTCATCCTGCAGATTGTGGGCGTGGCCACTCCCGGATGGCTCGTTAATAGTGCTGCGTAAGTGTCCTTCTTGCTAAAGGCCACTTGTGAGCCCGTTTGGCCTAGCGGTAAGGCGGTAGACTGGTAAGCAGAGAGGCTTGTGCTCGTTTTCGCTTCGGCTCTACCTTCTCTTCATAAAGGTTGTGGTTTGTGGACACCTTCTTGTGAATTTGTCCCTCACAATGAATGAAACATTAAAATGGCTCTCATCGCTGCCCATCTTAATGCAGGAGTCCTTCTGGTGGTGACAGTGTAGCGATAGGGGTATAGTCTCCCTCTTTCCCCACCTTTGCCCGTCCCTTATAAAGCTTATGGATTCTGTGGAGGTGAAGCACCATGGAAGAAGAAGAAAGGTTATTTCAGAGCTCAGGAGCTGTGTGAACAGGGAGGTAGGCCCGGGCTCTTATTCCCCATCCCATTCTTCCCCAGTCCGCAATAAGCCGTACGGTTTCTGTGGACGTAAAGCACAATGAAAGAAGAAAGGCCACATACAGAGGTGTGTGAAAGTCGAGGTGGTCGTCCTGGGCTCCCTGTCCCCAATAAGCCTTATGGATTCTGTGGACGTAAAGCACCATGAAGGAAGAAGTGGACGTAAAGCACCATGAAGGAAGAAGTGGACGTAAAGCACCATGAAGGAAGAAGTGGACGTAAAGCACCATGAAGGAAGAAGTGGACGTAATTAAAGCACCATGAAGGAAGAAGTGGATGTAATTAAAGTACCAGAAAGAAGAAGTGGACGTAATTAAAGCACCAGAAAGAAGAAATGGACGTAATTAAAACACCAGAAAGAACTGAGAAGTGGACGTAATTAAAGCATCAGAAAGAAGAAGTGGACGTAATTAAAGCACCAGAAAGAAGAAGTGGACGTAAAGCACCAGAAAGAAGAAGTGGACGTAAAGCACCAGAAAGAAGAAGAAAGGCCCCTCATTACAGACAGTTCTGATTTTGGTGTTTGGTTAAACCGGTTTAACGCCGAGTTGTCTCCGAAGAGGTGCTGGCGGTCACAGGCCAGTTTTGAACAGATGCTTCTTTTAAATTCTTCATGTGCCAGCGTATAAATGTGAATGTGTGTGTGTGGAGAGGGTGCGGTGGGGTTGGGGGATAGGTGAGTGCGGGTGTGTGCATTGTCGTGAGTATTACATAACTGGGTCATTCTCCTGAGAACTGGCCAAAATGGTGACATAGAAGATAAAGGTTCAAAGTGTGATTTTGTTTTTGTTATTATTTGGAAATGAAAACTTGACATCTCCTGTGTACATAAATATAAAACATAAATTGACAGGATGACAGGAACTGGGTTAATTGTGCATCATGTTACGTCATCAGTCAATGTTTCGCATGTTACAGAAGACACCAGAAATGCATGAATGGAGTCGGCTCAGTGGCCAGTTTGACCCTTGCCTTTTTATTATACAATATTTCACGATAAACGAAGGAGTGTCTGTCACTGCATCCTTTTTTCTTTTCTTTTTTTCTTTAAAAAAAAGAAAGATTTGTTTTGTTTTGTTTTTCTTTTTACTTTCCTGCCTCTTTAATGCTCGATTTGCAGACACGCATGGAATAAATAGATCACACATTTCTTTTTCTTAGTTTTCCTTTCTTTTGCAAAGTAATTTGGTGGAAGGGAGATGTGTTGCGCTATTGTTCTGCACATTATATTTAGACACATGTCAGAGTGATATTTGTTTCTTGCTTTCTAATGTTACTAACCAATCGCACTTAATTAGGATTCTGTCTCATATACTACTTAGACACCATTACAAGTGAAAAAGGATATAACAATCAAACACTTGAACCATTCACTAATGAATATAATTAACAAGTCTATTCATTGCAAAGGCAATATTCTTTACACAGTGACCGGTATTGACCTCTGCTTGACATACATCAGGCTGGCCAAGAGTAGCAGCAATCTGATCCATAGTCACCCAAGCCATATCCTCTGTCTCATGCCCTGAGTAAAGCGATAAAATCTGTTCACGGTGTCTTACCCCGTCTTGTGGCGATGTATTAGAAAATTCATTTGGATTGAAAAAGTTTCAGTATTGCTGAAGATCTAGTGGAAACAATTGTGGCTTTGACCTTGAAAATAGCAAAATAAATTTCCGTGTCATACTCTGGCTCATGATGATGCATCACCATACTAACTTTAATCGATCAGAGATATTGTCCGGACAAACATTCACTGAAGTTCCGAATCTTCACTGTGACCTTGGTCAAGGTCACAGTGATGGTTCGGAACTTCAGTGAATACAGCAAAGTAACCTTTTCACAAGACATTCCAGATTATGAACAGGCACTGGCAAACTAAGTTGGTCACAAGAAGATCAGTTCAGAACATGTAACAGAAATTGTCATTTCATTATATGAACCCAAATTCAGTTACTGTGACCTTGACGTTGAAGATAGCAGCCCATGTTTTGCACATGACACTCTGGCTTATAATGATGTGTCACCATACTGGGTTTGGTTACAAAAGGTTCAGCGATTCAGAAGATATCATCCAAACTAACATTAACTGAACTGTTTAGTCTTGGCTATGACATTGACCTTAAACATAGCAATCCAATACTTTCCTTGGACTACCTTCCTTTCCCCCCTCCCCCCCCCCTTTTTTTGGACTGCTTATGATCTATCATCAGAATGAGTTCGGTTGCAAAAGACTCATTAGTTTAGAATTAATAAAATATATAGTAGAAACCATCGTATTCCTTGCTGTGACCTTGATCTTGACCTTGAAGACAGAAACCCATTTTTTTCGAATGACATTCCCGCTCATGATGGTGCACCACACTACCAAGTTTGGTTAAGAAGGGTTGCCTAAGAACACTCAACCGACTGGGAACAAATATTTGTCTCGCACGTTTCTGCCCTCACCTCTGAAGACACCACAATGCTTTCCCTTTTGTAGGCAAATAATATAATCACACACAGTGTAAAGAGGTCAAAAGTTGCTGCCGCAAGTCAGCTGATGTGGATTCGTACGTAAAGCCCGTTCTTAATTGGGCGAATGTTTCTTTGCGAACCTAGTTGGAAGTATTCGGCGAAGCTATATTCGGGGTCCAAAAACCTTCGTTCAACATGTTCTAGAAACATTCGCCCTAATCGACGATCATTGCCTCTGATTGGCTGAGAGCCGAGCTCTCCTGTGAATGAAGAAAAAACAAAAATAAAAATGGATGACGGTGTCGCTAGATTCTTCACTCGCTTCGGAGGGAATTTATTTATTTGTTGACTTGTGGAAGGTGCAGCCTTGTCTCGGAGACCCAGAATGAGATAGTAGTTAGTTGAATTACCCTGTGAGGGATGACTAAAGTATATTGGCTTTAGCCTACATTTTCGATCATGCTGTCTGCAGCAAGTTCGGGCCGAAGCTTGCATCTCATAACAAACCAGTTGAGAATGAAGTAAAGTCTGGACTGTGCGAACCATATTCGGCGAAGTAAAAGTTCAGTTAAGAAACGAATCATAGTTCGTCGAAGTGTCCGAAGTATGTTCGGGCGAACAAACATTCGCCCAGTTAAGAACGGGCTTAAGGGTAGGACGGAAGTCTATGGTATTATCAAAAATATTACTTTTGTGTGCTCGCACGTTACACCATTTTAAGACATCACCTAAACCTCCCCTACATACACACACTACACACTACACACACACACACACACACACACACACACACACACACACACACACACACACACACACACACACACACACACACACACACACGAGTTACTGAACATGTGAGTTTTGAGGGCAGTAAAAATTGATAACACTGAGGTTTCCAGCGCCGGACCTGCGAGATGGAAAAAGGAGGGGGGCATTTAAAAAATAAAATAAAAACAGATGTGGACGCCCTGTGCAATATCATTGGTTTTTGAATATTTTTGATTCCGGACACCCTGTGCAATATCATTTGTTTTGGATTTAAAAAATTAAAAAATCTTGACACCCTGTGCAATATTGTCTCTCTTTTCTTTTCTTTTTTTCTTTTAAACAAACAAGCAAACAAAAAAATATTGTTGCCCTGCTAAAAAAAATATATAATAATCTCGCCGCCGTGTGTTTGTTTGTTAATGTATAAGCTCGAACGACAGTTTTAATTTCCCGGTGGGATGAATAAAGTATACTGTTATTGTAACTGTTTTTGTTTTGTTTTTGTGTTTGTTTTTAAATTCTTGACCACCTGTGCAATATCTTTAGTTTCTAACGCCCTGTCAACCTCGTTGGTAACATCGGTGTGGGTGAAGACGACATTGGATAGCGAAGTCTGCCTCAGCATACAACGCAATAGTTAGAGAGAGAGAGAGAGAGAGAGAGAGAGAGAGAGAGAGAGAGAGAGAGAGAGAGAGAGACAGACAGACAGACAGACAGACAGACAGACAGACAGACAGACAGACAGACAGACAGACAGACAGACAGACAGACAGACAGACAGACAGACAGACAGACAGACAGGTACGATAAGATAATACTTTATTACACAAGGATAAAGATTTAAGCACGAGTCGGATTTGTTGAAACACAGCAACACTCAATACATGAAACAAGAGAGAGAGAGATAGGGGGTATATGTATGTATTCGGTGTCTTCCCCCAGCTGAACAAAGGCACTGGAACAGCATTTGATTTTAAGTGGAGAAAAGTGTCAGGGCTGTTAGCCAAAATTCAGAACTGCACGATATAATAAACCTGTTGATACAATTGAAAACTCTTTGCATCATATGGTGCAAACTCACCAACTCTTTGAATACTGTAGAACACACACACACACACACACACACACACACACACACACACACACACACACACACACACACACACACACACACACACACACACACGTCAAAACATATCACTTGCACAGTGCTCCGACTATCAGGCAAACAGCCACGGTCATGGAATTAATTGCAAGTCTGTCCGGGTACACCCGCAACCCCCCCCCCCAACACACACACACACACACACACACACCTCCCACACCCCACCCCTTGTCCTTTCGCATACCACAACACCACGCCCACACTCCGAGCATCGCTTTCCGGCACCTTCCTCTAACAAAAAACTGCTCGTTAGCTGACAGTTTTCTGGAGCCTATGGCATCAACTCATCATCAGAGCAAAGCCGTCAGCGTAGTGGCCATGGACTTTTGTATTTATGGTCCACGGTAGTGACCTTGCGGGCAAGGACGGAACGTGTTGGCGTGACAAGGACGGTACCAAACATGAGGCGCATCCACCCCGGGTAAAAAAAAGAAAAGAGTTCCGTCTCGATGATGATGATGATGAGTTGATGCTTAATGTCCTCAGATGTCATTTGACATATTAGGGACAAGTTGTGACCAATGCCGAAGCACGGTTCAATAAAATCCACATACGTAAGGTGTATGCGTGTTTTAGCTGTAACCTGCCACCTGCACTTTTGGCAGAATGACCGGGATTTTTTACGTGCTACTGCGGTAACACGGGGGTGGAACGGATACCGAAATAAGAGTCAGCACAGAAAGTCGACCCTGGAGAAGAAAATTCTCCCGCCGTTCCAGCAGGGATTCGAACCCGCGACCTTTCAATCACGAGTCCGGTGCTCTAACCACTGAGCTATCCCCGCCCCCCATTCCGTCTCGATTCAAACGATTGTGGTTTTATTTGTGCTGGTGTAAACTTTGTTGGCAGCTATAAATGACACGCCTTGTTTTATCTGAGTTATTTGTAACAAACTCACTACTGTTTGAGCACCAACAAGAAACTGCTCGTTAGCTGACAGTGTTCTGGATCCTATGGCGTAACTAAATACGGCAGTGGTTGAAGGAAGGATGTCGTAAAGCAGTGCTTGGAGTTTGTGCAAGCACAAGAGTCTTCCAACCTCCTGTCGGCCTCTCACAACGCACGCGCTGCTCTCTTTTACAGACATCTGTTGCTGGATGCTTCTTGATACACCAGCGAGGAAGCAGTTTAGTATATGACCGACGGGTCCTGTCGGTAGAAATGGACAGTGTACGCACACACACACACTTGAATACACTCGTGCGCGCGCACACACACACGCACACATACAATCGCACGCGTGTGTTTGCGCGTACGCACACTCAAACACACACATGCACACACACACACACACACACACACACACACACACACACACGCACGCACATACACACGCACGCACCCACACGCACCCACACACACACACACACACACACACACACACACACACACACACACACACACACACACACACTAACAAACTAAATAACTCACTCACTCACTCACTCACTCACTCACTAACCAACTTCGTGTACAGGCCAACCCGCGACTTCGAAACTTCCAAAGAAACCGCGAAACGTTTTTCTCCTCCTTATCCCTCTCGCACCCCCTTACGCCCCCCCCCCCCCCCCCCTCCATCCCTCTCGCACCGCCTTACCTCCCTCCCGCGCCACCTTATCCCTCTCGCACCCCCTCCCCCCTCCCTCCCCCTCCCTCCCCCACCCCTCCGGCGCTTGCGTAGACCTGTCGCCAAATTTCAGTGTGCAGCCTTCGTCAAAAAACAAATCGGGGCCGCGTTGCCTTTCCGGTGAAGGTCTTTTTCCTCTTGTCTGTAGGCGACCACCTTCTTTATGTCAATAATAAAAGGACACGTTCACCCCGAGGTTACATCCTGTCCCTAGTAAGCCTTGGGGTTTCTGTGGGCGTGAAGCACCGTGTTTACTTACTTACTAAGTGAGGGCAAAAGGTGATGCAGTGGGGAAAATGAAGGAGATGACACAGACCAATGAAAAATGAAATAAAACGTGCATGGTTATTTCGTGCACACAGAACACACCGAGACGGCATCAGTTTCATGTGGTACCAGCTGTACCAGCGTTGTAAGTACATCAGTCACTTCGGTGGAGGTTCAAAAACGAGCTATAAAAAACAAGCTATTCACTCATGCAGAATCACATGCGAGCATGCAAGTGTTCCGCAAGCATACAGATTCTACCCATTCAAACAGTATTGACAAAACATATTATTATTATGTTTGTGGCGTCGAGGATGCATGGGCAGTACAAATAGTCATTGCAACGACCCCCAAACCGCTTGACGATGACCAAAATAATTATGCTAGACAAAGATTGGGCAGAATAAACATGGATTTTTTTTTGCTAACGCCCAAGTAAACATGTCGGATCCGATTCGCATCCGGTCCGGATCGGCTGGGAAGCACTGGCCAGAAGCGGGTCGGGTGATTCTTGCACATGAGCTTGCTTCCGGACCGGATCCAGTTGGCCCAAACCTGATACAATCAGCTAGAACTATATCGGATCCCGGCTGGTTTTGCACAATGTTATCCGGGACGTCTGTGGAAGATGGGAACTGAGTCTGAAAGTGGAGAAACTGGTAGCGGGCCGGTTGCGTCATGCCGGAAACCGGGCCCAATGATTCCTGTACACCGGCTTGCTTCCGGACCGGAAGTGTTTGGCCAAACCCTGACCAGACCATCCAGATCGGACCCGGATCTGTTTTGCGCAGTATGGTCCATGCCTTCTTTGGAAAACGGAACTGAAACAGATGCGGGAAGTCGGATCCGGCATATACGATCGGGCCGATTCTGGCTGCACGCTGGCCATAATGGCCATAACTGGCCGTAACCAAAACGCTTCCGGATCGGATCCCGCACGTTTACTGGGGTATTATGGGACAGAGCGCAACACGTTAGTGTAGGTAGATGTAACACTCAACTATCGAAGCAACTGTTCTTGTTGTTTGTCTTGTTTATAACAAAATTAAATGATTTATTTTTCAAACTGACCATCATGACAAACGTGCAACACAAACAAAAAGCCCAAGCAGCGAAACAAATAAACCAGACCAAACCTATATCCTCCAAACCCCTATAAAATACACTCTAAAGAAGCAAAGGTCAAGTTCAGAAAATGGACGAAGCACTTACCAAAATGCGCGCAGGGTGTACCACCAAAAGCGGGTAGCAAACGGTCGGCCGTGTGAGAAAGAAGGCACAACTACCAGTTCCTCAGTCACGCCGAACCAGCAGACAGACGCTCACAGACAGAGACTGTGAAAACACTGGGTGTAGGTCAACGTGAAACACAGGGTGTCTGTCAGTGTGAAAACACTTGGTGTATGTCACTGTGAGAAAACACTGGGTATAGGTCACTGTGAAAACACAAGGGTTTAGATCACTGTGAAAACACAAGCGTTTAGGTCGCTGTCAAAACACAGGTGTAAGTCACTGTAAAAAAGCAGGTGTGGGTCACTGTGAAAACACAAGGGTTTAGGTCGCTGTCAAAACACAGGTGTAAGTCACTGTAAAAAAGCAGGTGTGGGTCACTGTGAAAACACAAGGGTTTAGGTCGCTGTCAAAACACAGGTGTAAGTCACTGTAAAAACGCAGGTGTCGGTCACTGTGAAGACACGAGGGTTTAGGTCGCTGTCAAAACACACGTGTAGGTCACCGTAAAAACGCAGGTGTAGGTCACTGTGAAAGCACACGGGTTTAGGTCGATGTGAAAACACAGGGCGTGGTTCGCCTATAGGTAGATGCGCGCGCGCAGCACGCAGGTGAAGTGAACAACAAATTATCTGCCTACAGCTAAGAGGGGTGAACGGGACGGGGCAGGACGGGGCGGGACAAACGGCTTATAGAGACGACTGCCAGTGTGTGTCACTGCACCATCACATTATTATATCTGATTTGCGCATACTCCGCCAGCAAACATATGGTGGGTGTAGTTGTTGTTGTTGTTGTTGTTGTTGTTGTTGTTGTTGTTGTTGTTGTTGTTCTCTCCTCCCCCTCATCCCTTTCTTGGTGCTTTACGACCATAAAAACGACCAGGCTTGTTAGGGACGGGATCCCAGGACGGCCACCTCGACTTTCACACACCTCCTGAGCTCTGAAGAGACTGTTCGAATTTTGACTCAGTGTTGTTTTACGTCCAAAGAAACCATCAGGATTATTAGGGACGGGAGCCCAGGACGGCCACCTCGACTTGCATAGAGCTCCTAAGCTCTGATGTTAAATAAACATGGTGCTTAACGTCCACACAAATCACAAGGCTTATTAGGATCGGGGAGAAGGGGGTATGGAAGTTGGGGAAGAAGGATATAGGTAGGTAGGTAGTGTTGCTTAATGTCCTCAGATGTCAGTTCACATATTAGGGACAAGCTGAGACCAATGCCGACACTCACAGCGAAATGGGGTCACGGCTGTTGATCTGCCCTTGTTTGGCTGATGTGTGGGTGGGTGATAGTGGGGAAGAACGTCTCACCCTCAGCATTCCAATTACTACAACAATTCATTGCCTTTTTTGGCAGTAGCGAGAACTTATTTCGCAATGGCCACGAAAATAACACCACCATGTAGTGTTTTCGTGCTCGGAACAGGTTCATTTCCGGAAAACTGACTGAAACAAGGAACGCCGCTCAAAGCGAATTAGAATTTTCTCGAAATTCAGAAATGATTGGGGCTAATTTTGCCACCACGTATGTAACTCATGCGCAAGTGCCTCGTGATGTGTGTTAGTTGTCATGTACGCGCGCGCGCGCGCGCGCACACACACACACACACACACACACACACACACACACACACACACACACACACACACACACACACACACAACGATGAAAGGGAAATATTATTGTGTTGTTGGCGAAGGAGTGACAAAACGTGCAGGCACGTCCCCCTGCATCTTTGCTGGAAATGTTAAAGGCTGGGGCAGTGAAGGGGTTAAGCACTATGTTTACTTCCTTTTGCTACCAGTCATGTCAGCCCGACATGTGATGACATTAGCCCCACATCATCATCATCATCATCATCATCATTATCTGCAGCAGCAGCAGCAGCTACCGGTCGACGTGAGCCGGTTTGGCCCAGCGGTATGGCCTAGACTGGTAAACAGAGGGACCTCGGTTCGAATCCGATCCGGCTCTCCTGTCTCTTTCTCTCTTCAAAAAGTCGTGCCACGGTCTGGGGATGCTGTCATGCGACTTTGTCCATCACGATGAGGCCTAATGAAACAGGGAAATGGCTCTCATCGCTGCGGGAATGCGGGAGTCAGTCTGGTGGTGGTGATAGCTAGTGTAGTGTTGGGTATAGTCTTCCTCTGTCCCCCAACCTCCTATGATTCCTGTCCCCGCCAGTACCTATCCGAGACAACTCGGGGGTAAACGAGCTTAATGCATAACTATAATAATAGTAATGTACATTCATCATGCGCTCATAAACGCCCTGAGCACTCACATCATACATATTAACCTAAATACAATATTCTATACACAGGTAGGGGACAGTCCTAACAAAACAATTTACATAAGGCATTATATGGACACACACACACACACACACACACACACACACACACACACACACACACACACACACACACACACACACACACACACACACACACTGACTGTAGCATCACGGAATTTTTCTTGGCTATGACAGGATCTCTTGTAACCCAGACAGTGAATAGCCTTCACGTCTGAAATAGCCCGAGTGTAACCTAGAGCAGCAACTTTAATATGTTTTGTCAGTACTGTCTGAATGGGTTATATAGCGCTATTCTCTGCTCTCGAACAAAACAAAAACAAGGCTAACGGTTAGTTTTAAGCAGTACCATCGGTTTCAGCTCTGCTCTGTGTGCGTGTGCGTGCATGCGAACGTAAAGTGTACTTTCCTTTCAACCAGGAAAACCCCAGAAGAGACAGATACCACAGCTAGAAAGCCGAACCGACAAACACACCTTACTCCCTCTACGGAAACGTGTTCAAGGCTGAAGGGGCGGGGTTTCTCGTTAACTTGCCGCTCCTGCCATCAACCGCCCTAACTGAGACGACGGTCTGCAGTGACGCACCGCTGACGCGGTGACCTCGCCGAGCAGCCGTGGCCGCAGTGACAACCCAGAGCAGAACTAGCTGCTCCTTATTTTAGTGGCACAGGAGGTGCTCTCTTTTGACAGCTCCGCAACACCTTATTAAGTTTTGGCCACACCCACACGGCATAGTAAAGGTGTACCTCTGTGTAGGTACATAGGAGTTACGACAAAGGTAGCGTTTAAGCTCCGCCCCAAAGACAGGAAACAGGTGTCCGATGGATACTGAAAAGGTGTCGTGTCCCGAGGGGAAACAAAAACCGAGGAAATAGATGAATAAAATTTGAGAAGACAGAGCAGTTACTCCCCTTCGGAAAACTGAGACTGACTGAGAGTGACTTGATCTTTTCCACTCATGCTTCGGAACGGATTTCAGACAACTGTGTTTTGGGGGGTTGAACTAGACAAAATCACAGGCTGCTTGGCCTACTTACCGCAGTAAATAGCATCCGCGCGTCTTCTGCTCAGGTTTTCCTGAGTCTGTCTAGTGTATTTCCTGTGTGGGCTTATCGTGTAGAAATTAATCATTGGCCATTTTTGCATGTGGCTGCCCATGTGGCAAGGTAATCAATATCGCGGTCACAGACAATCCTCTCTCTACGGAATGCACAAAATATGTCATACCATACATTTTGTTTAATGTCCTCAGGTGCTAAAAAGCATATTAGGGACAATGAAATTTGTCAGTGTACAGTTGCACAGATATACCGGGTGACCCCCGAGTGTTCAGCTGGGGAGAGCTGCGACAACATTGGCCTTTTTTCTCTCTCCCCAGGGCTCGTGCATTTGCCTGACAGGCGGTACATCAGAGACTGCTGTCCTTATTGGAATCCACTTGTTACCTTGATGACAAGAGGTTTTGCAGGGGTGAGGGCCTGCTGCTTTGATAACTAACCCCTATCGACCTAATCCCGTTTTGCGTAGCCTTTAATCTAGCCGCCAGGGCTTTCTCCCGTCTCTTCTCTTGCGAAGCGGTGGCGCTTTGCTGAACTTGAATGCTAAGAAGCAATACAGCATACTGAAACGAGAGATATAAAATGAGAATGTTTTGTTAACACCCTTCAGTCTCTAATAAGCCTTGTGGTTTCTGTGGATGCTAAGCACGATGTTTATTTTAACATCCCTTCCCCGTCCCTAATAAGCCTTGTTGTTTCTGTGGACGCTAAGCACCATGTTTACTTGTAACACCTCTTCAAAGCTCAGGAGTTGTGTGAAAGTCGAGGTGGCCGTCCTGGGTTCCCCGACCCTATTAAGCCCTGTGGTTTCTGTGGCTGTAAAGCAACATTGAACCGAACTGTTAAGATTCAAATAAACAGTGTAGGTTATAAACGCAAAGTGAAAGGGAAAAGGATGAGGTTGTCGGTGTTAGTCAATAAAATGTTGCCTTGTGACTTTGCCCCTCACAATTAATGGAAGATGGCTTACACCGCTGTTAATGCAGAATCATTCTGGTGGTGACAGTGTTGCGTTAGTATAGTTTCCCTTCCCCCTACCTCTTTGAGTTCGGTTCCCTCCAGTACCTCGGCGTTTAGTAAGTCTAACTTCACCACCACCACCACCAACTACAAGAGTTGGGTAGGAAGGAGGGGGGCCGCCAAGAAAGAGATGCGATGTGAAGAATTAAGTGATCAGATGCAAAATGGCATGTGCCACCATACAAATTATGGGTATTTATAATCGGTGTGAGAAAGATGTTAAAAATTGTCGTCCACATTCTTTGAAGCCAGAGGATGGTCTTTTAACGATAGATAAGGATGTTCTTTCTTTCTTTGTTTGTATTCATCTTAGACCAAAGGGGACAAAATCATTAAGACAATAAAAATGCTGGAACGCTGTACATGAAGCAGTTCACGTCTTAGAGCGGCTATGCCTATTGTTCATATTACTTTTCGCCGTTTATATCACACTTCACTGATCAAGCTACATTTTGCTGATCACAGCATGTACCGTTACTGCTTTTTACTGTTTATATTACATGTTTACATTCATTGTTACTGTTTACGATTCTATGCGTTCATAATCTGTTACAATATTATAAAACAGATCTTCACCTTAGACATCACTGCCCACAATTTTCACTTTTATGTCGCTTTTTGCAATCCGTGATGGAAAATTGAAATATATCAACAAAACAAATTGCCCTAAGATAATCGTCATGGCTGACTGGGCGTCAAAAGCCAATTATAACAATCCTCTTTTCACAATCTACATACTTTACAGTTTGTGAAACATAAAGGTATATATTGGGGGAAAAAATCAATTTACCGATTACTACGGTCACGCCTGTGCGACGTCACAGCAATGCGAGAACACTTTCGGTATGCCTCTCGTACACCACCGAGCCGAACTGGCCTTTTTACGGTGTTTTGTCACCCCGTGGCATATTGTGAAGTTCTGCCGGCACGTTTTGTCTCACCGGAATGTTTTGTTGCCGCGTGATAAAACGTACCGAAAAATTCATTCGGTGCACGGTTCGTCACTTTTTTCCAGCAACATTGTAATACATCTTTCCTCTTCCCTCGATGTGTGTATCGGTGTGCGTGAATGCGCTCGCGCGCTGTGTTGCGTTGTGTTTTATTATCCCCGCTTCAGATAATGACTAAAATTAATTTATTCTGTATTTTGGGTAGCCATAGGTGTCAGCTGTGTCAAATATGATTACGTAGGTATTGAATAATCTTGTGCTTTGAGCATGTGTTGTGGATGCCCTGTAAATATAACACGTTTGATGGAAGACTGCTGTGGTTTGATGGGGTTGAAGGTAAACGTGGACTGACCTCGACTTCTTTTTCTTTTTTTGCGGGGGGAGGGGGAGACGGGGGGTGGGGTGGGGGGGGGGTCAAACTGTTTCATTGTGTAGTGCGTACTGGTGTTTATGGCATACTATGCGCCTAACAAGTTTTTGTCACTATTATTTTCCCCAGGTACTCTCAATGGTCACGTAGACAATGTGGTAGAACTTCTTTTGCAAATTGTCATTTGTGACCGCGACCAGCTTTGATCTTTCTACCGACAACAAAAACTCCGTCAATATTTATATTTTTAAGTAGGAGGTTACTCCACTGTGTCAGCCTTGCTACATGCACTGCACACTGGACTTGGAACTAAAGTTACACACACTTCTTGATTTTTTTGTTAGAACGTTTCAGATATATATATATATGACTAAGTGCCAAAAGGTGGGTCTGCAATGGGTGATTTGGTTGTGCTGAGAATAAAAGATGTTTAAAAATATTTTGTCATGAGTGAGGGTTGAATGTGTGTGAAAATGAATGAGGATATATCTGAAATAATTGCAGCAGAAAATTTGAAGCGGTTTGGGAAATATGTCTGATAAAGTGTGATTTTACTGCTGAAATTCAACCACGAAAAACAGACAGTGGCTCAGAGCCCGTCTCTGTCGGCGCCGTTTGGTTAAAGAAAACAAGGAAAAGTTATATTTATCACACCTATTATGTTAGAGAATGATCGTTTTACAAGATCCATGAATCAGAAAGACTTCCACTAAATTATGCTTTTGTAAAAACTTCGTTTGATCTTCGTTTGATCGGACGTCATCTGTGTCGCAATACGAAAGGCGAACTTTCCACAACAGACTGAAAACTCTGACCCTTGACATGAGCGGAAATGACGTCATATGCACGTCAGACTCGCGGTCAGTCACTCGGAAGCTTTGAAAAGATTTAACCAAAAAACCTTTGTTGTATTAACAAAATTTTCTGCTCCTCATTTAACAAGTTGTGAGCGAAAAACTAAAGCATTATAGCTTTACACTTGTCAACAAACACGAAGGCACCACGTGAAACTTCCCGGTCACATTTGATTTGAATGGCGTCGAAGGAATCGTCTACTGCGAACATCGAAAGGTATGTTGCAATTATTGTCATAAGGATGACGTCCGACCATTCATGACGTCCAATCACAATTTTGCACCGTTTATTTTATCAAATCAGCTAGTTAATAGTTATTTAGATGATCTTTTGTGTTCAGGTTTGAGCGCAGTAGGACTAAGTGTCGTTTTTATGCAGCGGGTGACATTTGCGGTGGCTGACGTTGTGCCAGCATCGCAGTGAAGAATTATGTTGCAGCATGAGCTCTTGCTGTAATTTGGACGTCCGATCACCATGTGGCGAAAAACTGACGTCCAGTTGCACAGTGCAGACATTTGTGAAATATGACAGTTGCCAGCCCAACATTACATAGCGCTTCGTTTGACAAGATCGATTTGTGAAATCGGGGACGGCCAGTAATAACATACAAAAAATTATAAACAAATTACCAGGATGAAGTCGGTCGGACGTCAGGGTTACCCCAAAATTTGTTGCTGATGACATTTGACACTTTTTTGTTTAAGTTTTGTATGGCTACTAAGAGTCATTTACTGATGGTTTAATAAGTACTCCTAGGCTTTTTATTTTGCTTGTTTGGTTTTAGTTTAGGTTTGATACTTTTAATTTTATTGAATTATTCATTGTATTTTATGGATAAATTATGTTTGTGGATAGGATTTTTGGTTGATGATGTTTCTCATATTGTTTGTTATTGTTTATTTCAGACCAGTAACTGCTGACATGACCAGGAGTAGGACAACATTGCCCCTGCTATGAGTGTGACCTTGATCATCAACTCCGCATTCAGTAGTAGCACTGTGCCTGAAGACTGGAGAACCACACTTATCACACCTGTCTTTAAGAATGCTACCATTCAAAAAGGTTCCATCCAATTTCCTTCACCGGTGTCGTCTGCAACTAGTGCAAGATTCTCACATATTGTCATCAGTAGCATCATGCAGTAAGACAACATCATCATAGCTCCTGAACAACATGGCTTCAGATGTGGTTGCTCATATGAAACCCAACTCCTTGGCCTAATCACTAAAATCAGTGAACTTGCGCATGACTTTCAGGCAGGGAAACGGGTAGACCTTGTGGGCTGGACTTCTCCAAGGCCTGATTCAAAAGATGTCCCATTATGGGATCACCGGTAGAACACACATGGATCAAGAGCTTCCTGAGATATCAACAAGCTGTCAGTGCCATGTTGATGGTATGAGGTCGAACTTTGTCCCATGGGACTCAGAGGCGCCTTAAAGCAGTGTTCTTGGCCCACAATTGTTTGTCCTATACATCAGTGACCTGCCACAACAGCCTACCTCCAGATTGAGATTGTTTGAAGATGACATCATCTGTCAGTGCCCCATCTCCACAGCTGAAGATCAAGCAATACTCCAAAATGATCTAAACAATTTCTGTATGGATAATGAGAAGGCAGATGGAACATGTGCTTCCACCTGGACAGATGTGACATCCTAAGTGTTACTAAAAGCAAGAGGAAACACTACCATGCTCTGCAGGGCCAGATGCTCAAGTCAGTCAACAGTACTCACTTCTTGGGTGTCACACTGACCTCAGACGCCACCTAGGAGACATATCAACATCACCAACAAAGCAAGCAGGACCCTAGGTTCTGGGAAGAACCCTGAAGATCGGCTCCTCTTTAGCAAAAGGCAGGGCCTACAAGTACAAGGCAGTTGTCACACCAGTCCTCTCCCGTCCCTAATAAGCCTTATGGTTTCTGTGGACGTTAAGCACCATGTTTACTTACTTACTTACACCAGTCCTGGAATATGCAAGCTCTGTCTGGCACCCAAACAACATCAAGCTGATCAACCGCCTAGAGTCTGTACAGCAAAAGGCAGCATGGTGGACACCACAGAGATGCTGCAGGATATCCAATGTCAACAACATGCCGACAACACTAGGCTGACCATATCTCCAACATAGGTGCAGGAAAGCAAGACTAGTGAATACCAGGTGACTATCCCAGTATCACAAGAGCCCATCATTCCCATTCCCTGTTATACCCAGTGCCCACCTGTCAAGTGTTGTACTGACTACAGGAAGTTCTCCTTTTTCCCCAACGCAATCAAGGATTGAAATGACCTCACTGAGGATGTAGCTGCTGCACCCACCCTTGAGACTTTTTGTTCACGTCTTCCAAAATCAGTACCTTTGGAGTAGGCCATGCCCCCAAGTAAGTAGTGTTGATGATGGCTAGGGCTGTGCCGGTCCCCCAGCGAGTAGCTGGGTTGACCTAGTTGGAGATGTGAAATACCAGTGGGACACTCAAAATTCAATGTTGTTTCATGTTTGTCTGTAAGAGTTTTTTCTTTCTTTTTCTTTGTGCTCTGCTGTTTGGTGTGCTTTCTCTTGAAACATTCAAGGTACAGTTTCTTTTTATACTGGAGGAGGTGGTATGAACTTCTGTTAAATGCTGGTTTTTTGACTGAAGTATGCACAGCCAGTTGGAAGTGCTCAACAGGATTACAATGCTTTAATTACAAGCCAACTGTGTGTATGCCTATCAAAAAGGTAGTTGAATGCAGTACTCTGGATCTAAGTACTACTACTTTACTACCTTATGTGTATTTTTATAGCTGAAGAGAAAGTTTAATGTTGTAGAGACTTGTACTGTCAAGTCTTACTACTGTCGCAAGCTGATGTTCAACATTTTATGTTTCTGCAGTAAAACTAAAAGCACAAAATCATAAGTTGAATATAGCACTGTGTTTAAATATATGTTTTTACATTTGTAGTTGAAGAGAAATGTAGAATCTTCAATAATTATTGCACTGTCAAGTCACATTTATGACATTGTCATACTTTGCTGTAATGCTGATGTTCGACACTTTTTGTATTCCTCAAAACTGACTTTCCAGTGCGTCTGTTACCTGCACTAGAATGTCTGAATGGCAGAATGGATGAAACTTTGTGCTTTTTGCTGTCAGAAAGAAAACGTTTTTAAATTTTTTTTTATGTCGGATGTCAGGTATTGCGACAAACAGTACACGTCAATATTTTTGTAAGAAGTCAGACTGCAATAAATTTATTTGAAAATACTTGTGAGGACATCCTTAATCTGTCTAAAGTGGCTGGGAATAAAAATTATAATTTACCAGCCATACAGTAGCACTTCTCATCTTTCAAAGCTCGTTTTCTCAAAAACTAATAAAGTCGTTATCTTCCACTTTGAAGTGATGATTACCAATATAGTATACATTCTAAAAACGTACTTCTTTTTACTTTATTTCATACTTTTTTCCGACCTACTGTGTCCTCTTTTCATGCACACCTTTTGGCACTTAGTCAGAGCGAGAGAGAGAGAGAGAGAGAGAGAGAGAGAGAGAGAGAGAGAGAGAGAGAGAGAGAGAGAGAGAGAGAGAGAGAGAGAGAGAGAGAGAAGAAAAAAAAACCAAAACAACTTCTGGTAGCGCTGGGCTCCTAGCATCGGTGTCTGCGTCGGCAGTACCCTATAGCAGGGAAAGTGAGGAGAGGATTTAAACTCCAATCACTGGTATTCGACATCATTCCTCCACTTAAGGTGCACACACACACACACACACACACACACACACACACACACACACACACACACACACACACACACACACACACACATAGTTCAGGAGCTGTGTGAGAGTCGAGGTGGACGTCCTGGGCTGTCCGTCCTAACGAGCCTTCTGGTTTCCGTGGACGTAAAGAATTATTGAACCGTGCTTCGGCATTGGTCACAACTTGTCCCTAATATGTCAACTGACATCTGAGGACATTAAGCATCAAGTCATCATCATCATCACACACACACACACACACACACACACACACACACACACACACACACACACACACACACACACACACACACACATACTTGTTGATACCCTGTCCCGCTGAGGGGACCCTGATCATTACTTTAAAGAGTTCCACAGGCCCTTAGTTGGCTGCCAGTCCACTTGACACTTTTCCATGAAGTGGACTTTGCTGTGACAGATGGGCAGCTCACGCGAGGTGACGTTACCTCATCGTAATTAGACCCTTGCCCGCTCTTTCGTTGAGAGCTGGTGTGGCCTTGCGAAGCGACTTCGACTACCTACATTAACGTATCCACCTGACAGATGCCGAGACAAAAGTGGCTGACTTCGCGCTGAGAGCAAAATTAAAACGTCAGCTCCCGTGTCACTACGTGCTAATTTTAGACGGGGCTATCCCATCAGGGCATGCGCACTGACAAGCTTCGTTCATTTCCTTGCGACGTAGTTCCCACGTGTAATGATCGGTAAGCATGCATGGCAGGCCCAGATTCTGGATGTGATTCGTTGTGTTTTACTTCTGCAACATCCAAGCGATCTCGAAGAGGTCACTAGTCGTGAAAACGCTAACCTGTCGACAATAAAAGCAGGCTGCATAGTCCTGTTGTTAAAGGAAGAAACCTTAAAATGACAGTTATGGTTTAGACATTCTGCTCCCCAGCCACGCAGCCGGGGAGCGACGCAGTCGGTCGCCATTCCAGTTTCGACATGCGTGACATGTTCTGGGCGACAACGACGCGCCTGCTACTGTTAAAAATCCATTGTTTGGATAGACATCTATTTACAGTTAAAAGGAGACAAAACGTCTCCTGGCCTTAAAACATAGGTATTTGGGTATTCATACTGTGCAAAAATCGCAGTTAAAAAGGAGACAAAAAGTCTCGTGGCTTTGAAAAACAACAACCACTCAGGCATACAACTCGCATAGTAATCTTACATAGGTTAGTAACATATTATGGGGTTTGTTAGCATTAAGAAGAGAGGAGGAAGGCACTTGCCGCGCTTGGGCGTTGGAGCTTTGGTCACGCTCGGCAAGCACGGCGGTGGGTTAGCGGTGTTCAGGGAGCTGCACACAGCGCTTCCTCCACCGAGCCCTGTCGTCAGTGAGGGTCACCCTTCGCTTCCCTCAACCCCGGGGACGGACCCGTATTGTGGGTGACGCAATACGGACAGCTGTAGATCAGTTTGGCGGCAGCACGGAGAAGGCTCCAGCCCTCTCTCTGGTGACGCACTGCCAGGCTTTGGATGCAGAAGGGGAGTCCCAGGCTTATGAGTTTATCAGACAGGGGTTTAACCTGATCTGTGCAGTTTATACATTTGAATAATATATGATAAAAAGATACTGTCTCACCGCATACACAGGGTGTGGGCACGAACATGACCCTCCACCAGTCCATGTGTATCCGGTGCATGATGCGTGCAAGGTGTGTCGGCACTCCAGGCAAGAAGATTCCGTCCCTGCAGGGGGAGATCCGATCGGCCCAGTCTCTGGCTAGTGCCTGGGTGCGAAACTCCTCCCCCCACTGTCTCCACACCTGCACAGTTAACCTGGAATAAATATCGGCCAGGCCGAGGTCGAGGTTGACTGCCGCCGACTCGGTTCCCTTGGTTATATTGCCTGTGACATTCAGTAACCTAGTTGTGCCTATTGTCATTGTGTTACTTGTATTGATGTTGCTACAGTTTTGTAATATTGTGTGAGTTTTAAAAGTGTCATTAATAATCTATATAATGTGTTGTCTATGTAGCTTAGCAAGGACAGATTGTAAGAACAGGCTATTGCCTAAAATCTCAATCCCCGAGTAATAAAGTTCTGAGTTTTCTCTTTCCCAAGGACTAGTTATTAGGTTTTTAGCTGAACCGAAACTACAATCCGCGGAAAATAAAGTTTTCGAGTTCGAGTTCTCTCTCCCTCTCTGTCTGTCTGTCTGTCTGTCTGTCTGTCTGTCTCTCTGACGCGCAGCAACTTGCTCCGTCAGTTTGTGAGTATAACCCGCGAAACAATGCCGCTATTCGACTGAAAAATGGATCTTTGAAAAGGTAAGAGTTTCGGCTCTCGAAATGTTGGATTAGTTTGAAATTTAACGGTAACCGAGTGATTTGTTAGTGATTTTGTTGATTAAAAAAAAAAAAAAAAAAAAAGAATTCCTCAACGCACCATGCTTTGTTCCGGCATGGGCTGACCGAAGCGGCCATGGCATAATCGCATCCGGCCTGATACCTCGTTGTCGTGATCAGCGGCTGTGAAGTGTTCAGTTGCGAACACAAGGCCCTGTTAATTAACTGTACGTGTCACTTTTAGTGTCTGTGATGTAACCCGGCCTTTCACGATGTGCGCCATGTGCTGCTACTTGTCTGCCATGGATACGTGACCTAGCAAACTCCGAGCACCGTTTTCCGGAAACTCTGCCAGATTTAGTTATGCCACTGAAGGGGCACTCTTTATCTCCGCGCAGCTGTCCACCGACGCGGTCAGCGCCTTCCGAACGGTTTGGGTACTAGTATGATTGATGTGGAAGCAATTACCTAGCGCCCAAGCGCGCACGTAAACATCAAACGCATCCACCCCGGGTAAAAAAGAGAGTTCCGTCTCGATTCAAACGATTTTGGTTTTCTTTGAGCTGGCATGAGCAACATGGTCAGTTATAAAACAAACGTCTGGTATAATCTGAGGCCAGACACAACAAAACTTCTCACCATTACGTTGTATTATACCACTGGTACCATCATACTCCAAGGCCGTGCCTGTCGCAGATGGGTGAATCACAAGTTTGAGTGCCATAAGGTCGTTGTGAACGCTATTGACAAACTGAGGCCTTGCTCGTCAAACACAACGAATGACAGTAACTGCCTAGTTTCAGTGTCAGTTTCAGTCGGCAATGGTGGTGCCACCGCTACAATCACTGCCGGTACGCCGACCACCTGAGACAACACTGACGACACTGCTTCAGGCGGCAGTTACGATACTGTAGCTGCTGTTGCCGTCAGTACTGCCTCCGACGACTGCGACAACAGCGCGGCCGTCAGCAGTGATGTGGCCCCGTCTGCTGATGCCACCGCTGCTGGAACAACCATCGTCTCCGACGACAGCGACAACACCTCGTCCTTCAGCAGTGATGCGGCTCCATCGATTGCATCAATCCGCATCCACCGCTGCTGGAACAACCATTATCTCCGACAACAGCGACAACACCGCGTCCGTCAGCAGTGATGCGGCCCCATCGGCTCATGCCACCATTGCTGTCTTCGACGACAGCAACGACAACATCGCGTCCGTCAGCAGTAAGGTGGCCCCATCGGCTGATGACACCGCTGCTGGAACAACCATCGTCTCCGATGACAGCGACAACACCGTGTCATTTGGTGGTGATGATGCTCGCACTGCTGGGTCTCGAGGGCTCTCAGACACGGCAGGTGTCAACTCCACCAGCACTCCCATCCCCACTGACGATATCGACAACACCATTCCTGCCGGTGGTGATACTGTCATTGCTGCTGAGTCTCGAGTGTTCTCAGACCCGGCAGCTGTCATCACCACCAGCACGCCCATCCCTATTGACGACAGCGACAACGCCATCTCTGCCGATGGTAATACTGCCACAGCCCCAGTAGCTGTCATCACCACCAGCACGCCCATCCCCACTGACGACAGCGACAACGCCATCTCTGTCAGTGGTGATGCTGCCATTGCTGAAGGGTCTCGAGTGTTCTCAGACCCGGCAGCTGTCATCACCACCAGCACGCCCATCCCCACTGACGACAGCGACAACGCCATCTCTGTCAGCGGTGATGCTGCCATTGCTGAAGGGTCTCGAGTGTTCCCAGACCCGGCAGCTGTCATCACCACCAGCACGCCCATACCTACTGACGACAGCGACAACGCCATCTCTATCGATGATAATACTTCCCCAGCCCCAGTAGCTGTCATCACCACCAGCACGCCCATCCCTACTGACGACAGCGACAACGCCATCTCTGTCGATGGTAATACTGCCACAGCCCCAGTAGCTGTCATCACCACCAGCACGCCCATCCCCACTGACGACAGCGACAACGCCATCTCTATCGATGATAATACTGCCCCAGCCCCAGTAGCTGTCATCACCACCAGCACGCCCATCCCTACTGACGACAGCGACAACGCCATCTCTGTCGATGGTAATACTGCCACAGCCCCAGTAGCTGTCATCACCACCAGCACGCCCATCCCCACTGACGACAGCGACAACGCCATCTCTGTCGATGGTAATACTGCCCCAGCCCCAGTAGCTGTCATCACTGTTGAATTTTGGTTTTGCGCTCTCTTTTTTGTAAACCTACTTTCTTCGAGTGTTACTGGGGTTTTTTTTTTTCTTTCTTTTTTTCTTCCGGTTTGCTCTTTTTGCATAACTTCCATCGTTTATTACAGTGTTGCGCGTTGGTCATCAGAATGTGTACCATTTGTATAACAAGGTTCTGATCTGTGTGTATTCCTTAGCCAGTCAACGCCTAACTATAACATTTTTGGTATCACAGAGTCACGACTAGACTCCAGAATTTCTGACCAGGATATTAACATTCCAAATTATTGTATTTCGAGAAAAGATTCAGTTGTTATTGGACAGACTGGTATTGCAGTATACCTACACAACTCTATTGCTGACATTACACACAGGCGTCAAGACCTTGAAAATGACCTTGTTGAATGCATTTGGCTTGAACTGAAACCAAGTACGAACGTTCCTATTATTATTATTATTATTAAAACAATTCAGTGTATACAGAAATCCTTCTGCTTCTTATGAATGGTTTGACAACTTTGTACAAATGATAGATAACATCCATACTGTTAAACCCCATGCTGATATTCTTGTACCAGGAGATTTTGATATTGATTTACTAAAGCCACACTCTTCCTGGGACTCTACTATTACACTGCTAGGCTTAACCCAACTTGTGAAATCACCTGCTAGAATTACACAGACGTCTGCCACTATATATATATATACAACCGAGACGTAATCACCGAGGTCAGTGTACCTGACCTGAGCAGAAGTAACCATTGTCCCATCTCCTGTTCAAGAGCGATTAAGCTTCCAAAATGTGAGTCCAAAACCCATTCATATATATCATTTCGCTCTTTCAAACATTTGAATAAGGCTGCCTTTTTCAGTGACCTGCACTGGGCCCCGTTCACTGAAGTCCTGAATTGTACTGATCCCGATAAAGCCTTGGCGATATGGTACAATGTCTATCTCACTGTTGTCAATAGACATGCACCTTTAAAGCGCAAGCGGGTAAAACATCCAGTTACCACCATGGCTTAACAAAAACATCAAGGAAACAGTGGCAGAGAGAGACAAACTAAAGAGAGAAAAATGTTTCCCTGAATGCAAGAAATTAAGAAGTTCAGTAAAAAAATATTGTGAGAAAACCCCCAAAAAGAATACTCCCAAAAGCTCATAGAGCGTGATAGCAACATGGCATCTGTGTGGCGTGCTCTAAATGTGTTTACGAAAGGACATAGTTCTACTTCTGCCGACATCCCGAAGAATCTAAGTGCAAATGTTTTCAATAATCATTTCCTGTCTGTGTCAGAATCATTAATAGAACCAAGAACAAATGTATATGAGTGCTCAAATCCTCTACATGATTTCTGCAAACAAAAAACTAGCGGACATGACCCATTTGTCATGCCATATCTCTCCGTTTCGGAACTAGGCAAATAAATATCGAGGCTGGATTTTTTTCCCGTCTGGTCTGGATGGTAGAAGCAGCCAGCTACTAAAATTGTCATTGCCATACATAATAGACTCGCTTACATATCTTTTTAACTTATGCATTGAGAAAAACGTTTTTCCGTCTGAGCTTAAAAAAGCCAAAGTGGTTCCGCTTCCAAAATCTACGGATAAAACAAATCCAAGCAATTACAGACCAATATCACTTCTGTCTCTTTTGTCAAAGCTTCTCGAAAACATGTGCACATTTATTTAAATGATTACTTAGAAAAACGGCAACTCCTTCATCCCTTTCAATCTGGATTTAGACGTAAATACTCCTGCAATACCGCATTGGCACGTCTCACAAATTCTTGGCTAACAGCCATGAATAAATCTGAGGTGTCTGGAGTAGTATTCCTAGACCTGAATAAGGCTTTCGACCTGGTTGATCACGATATTCTATTGAAGAAGCTCGCCATTTATCTTAAAAACTCAAGTTCTCTACCATTTTTAAAAATCATATCTTCATAATAGAACGCAATGCGTCTTACTCCATGGCTCTTACTCCTCCAAAGAATCAGTAAAGTATAATATAATAATGAGCCTACAAAAACAACTTAAATATAACAAAGGTTTGTTCATGTACAGGCTCCAAAGCAATGAGGCCCCAGACTACATATCTAACCTGTACACACTCACTCTATCACGCTATTCCAATTCTAGGAACTATCACCTTAGTTTGCCTAGGCCAAGGATAGACATGTTCAAAACAAGTATATCCTTCTCTGGTGCTTATCTATGGAACAAACTACCTCTGACAGTCAGATCTTGTCAGTCACTCAGCTGAACCTAAACTACAATCCTTGTAAAACAAAGTTTTCAAGTTTGAGTTCGATCTCTCATTTGAATAGGTTCAGCGGGTCGAGCGACAAGTGGCGATGGTACAGAAAAAGAAACAGACAGATAGAGAGACAGACAGACAGACAGAGCTCCAACTGTCAACCGCAAAGTGTTACCGAAAAGGACGAATGATGACTTGAAAATCTGCAATATCTGGGCAAATTCCGTGTAAATAAAAACAACACACACACACACACACACACACACACACACACACACACACACACACACACACACACACACACACACACACACACAACACAAACAAACACACACCGAACCTACAAAGCAATGGTTTAATTTCTCGTAAAGCGTACAGGAAGCAAATAAAAATATTGAAGAAGAAAGGGCATGGCGTGCGTAGACTACATTTTCTTTATTAAATTATTATTTTTTAAATTATTATTTATAAAGGTGAAATTAGAGAATAGAGTCCCTGGTAATGGGTGTTATCATAACCTAGCTACAACTACTGAAGCTTTCGAAAACATTATTCCTAGCTCTGGATGTTCAGGAGACATGAATTTCTTTCTCGTTCGCGGTATTCCGCCACGTGACGTCAGAGAAAAGAATGTGTTTTAAAAAATGGTTGTTTTTGATGTATGCTGTACAGTCTCAAACCAAAAAATGAGCAGGAATACATCACCTTTTCTTTCCTCTTCTTCATTTATTGAAACTCGTCCAGGGTGGCAGAGGCTTCAGACACATGTCCATGACCTATCTATATAAACTAGAGAGTCGTGAGTATTTTCGTATCATAGACAAATATTAATATACTTTTCCTCATGAGGCCTAAAAGAGGCTAAAGCTTGACAATAAAATCTTTGTGGGAACTCCTGACAAGCCCTATATTTTTCTCAGCGGATATATATATATATATACACACATATACATATATATATACACCGCTGGAAAAATTAAAAAAAGATACGGCACGTAAACAATTCTTCTCGACAAACGTTATATATATAAAACGAAAAATTAAAAAAAGATACGGCACGTAAACAATTCTTCTCGACAAACGTTATATATATATATATCTTTTTTTAATTTTTATATATATATATGCCAGCAGCATACACAAGGAGTACAATCAAAATATAATGGATAGGTTCAACGTACATGTAAGGTATTTTACCATGGATCACTCGCTTCAAAACATTCATCTTTGCAACAAGTCAAAGACTATTTCACAAACACCAGTGGAGGCATGTGAAACATGGAGGGAGGGAGGGAGAGAGAGGGGGGGAGGGAGAGAGAGAGAGAGGGGTGTGGGTGTGGGAGGGGAGAGACCAATCGTACAAAAAGCCTCCGTGAAAAAAGAAAAATCAAAGCGCAACTAAAACTATTTAAACTAAATAATACACTGAATGAAACGCATTGAAAAGAAGATTATATATATTACGGGTGGGAGTGGGGGGTTACTTGTAGCACCAGCATAGGGAGATGTCACACTGACTGAAGCCATAGAAGGATGTCACACTGATTGAAGCCATAGAAGGATGTCACACTGATTGAAGCCATACTGAGATGTCACACTGATTGAAGCTAATGGTAGATGTCACACTGATTGAAGCCATAGGGAGATGTCACACTGATTGAAGCCATAGGGAGATGTCACACTGATTGAAGCTATAGGGAGATGTCACACTGATTGAAGCCATAGGGAGATGTCACAGTGATTGAAGCCATAGGGAGATGTCACACTGATTGAAGCCATAGGGAGATGTCACACTGACTGAAGCCACGATGGCAAGTGAAAAGCAGGCTATTTGGTATTTATTTTTATTTTTCGTCTTTTATATTATTTTTGTTCTTCTTTCACAACTGCAAGCATGCACACACCTCTTGCGTTTCATAAAACAACCTATTTTCATGGGAATGTATAAATGTTGCGTGTACAATCTGTCAAAATGTTACTTTCGGTCTTCTAAATCCAGAAACGTATAAAGTATTGCAATAGCGGTGTCAATTTGCATAACGTCCTTTATCCCGACCCTTACGTCTATCTCCAGCTTTGGTCAAACTGATCATAGTTATTTTAAAAGTCGTAGACGTCTTAATCAAGATCAGTGTGATCTTTAACGCTACAGCTCTACGAACAGTAACCTTCGCACATGTCCACGTTAATGTAGTAGTCCCCCTTGGACCTAGCGGCTCCTAAATTGATGCTTCACTGTTTATGTTGTTTTACTGGCATGACACTTGGGTTTGTAGCTGATCACTTTTTGAGTTTTTGTTTGTTGTGTGTGTGTGTGTGTGTGTGTGTGTGTGTGTGTGTGTGTGTGTGTGTGTGTGTGTGTGTGTGTGTGTGTGTGTGTGTGTGTGTGTGTGTGTTGTAATCAGCAGTGTTGAAATCTATGTTGTATTTGTTGTGATAGTGCTATTATGTCTGGAGAGGGTGCGGGATTGAGGCAAGGGGAGAGCGGGAGACAGAGATTATTTCAGTATTAAAACTGAGAGTGTGTTAGGTTCCTATTTTGTATGATACCTGTGATTTTAGTTCGTTATTTTTCGGTGTGGGGGGTTTGTTATCCTATTTATGTGACAGTATTGGTCTGAATAGAGATGTTCGTGTGTAGGTATTTTGTCTGTTGGGTTGAATTTGAGGAGTTGTACTTTTCTTACTTGTTGAAAAATGCCTGACCTGTGAGTGGATGTGTTTACGTTAACTGGTAGGGTTGACTGTTTCGGATGTGTTTGTGCCTCAATTTCAAACATCTCACGAAAGCTTTAATTTTCTTTTAGTGGAGAAAAAACAGGTTAAAACTTCGCAGGTATCCCCCTTGAAATACCATCTGCAGACATAAAGCTTCCCCGTCTATAGGAGTCTTCCCTGCCTATCATCCACAATATTTTATGAAATGTGGAAAACAATCCACAAAGCTGCTATTAAAAAATGTCTACCTGACACACACACACAAAGCACTGTGGCTGCCATTCTTAACTGAACTGTTGGAAGGGATAAGTGTGGGCCGGGCTTCACTGCTGTGCTTCCAGTTCCTGTTCCATCATGTACCGATCAGCGCCAGCCCAACACTGTGCTTGAAGACTCAACACACAAGGGAGTGAATCAGCGCTCGAAATACGTTACACAAGTACAACAACGAAGACCTGAGTCGCGTACGGTAACTCTCCACTGGCATGCGTGTCAATGTCGAGCACTAATTAACTCCCTTGTTTGCTGATTCTGCACAAGCGCTCTGGGCTTCGTTCTGTTTCAAAACTGTGCTCGAAACATAACAGAATCGAATACTAATTATATATAAAAAAGATGGGAGGTTTTCATCCCAGCAAAATTCTAACGTTTGCCAGAAATATTAAAATTACTACTGTGTATCTGTGTTTCGTATATAACGCTTTGTGTTTTAATTGCTACTGTGTCTGGTATATAACGCTTTGGGTTTTAATTACTACTGTGTATCTGTGTTTGGTATATAACGCTTTGGGTTTTAACTGCTACTGTGTTTGGTATATAACGCTTTGGGTTTTAATTACTACTGTGTATCTGTGTTTGGTATATAACGCTTTGGGTTTTAATTACTACTGTGTATCTGTGTTTGGTATATAACGCTTTGGGTTTTAATCACTACTGTGTATCTGTGTTTGGTATATAACGCTTTGGGTTTTAATTACTACTGTGTATCTCTGTTTGGTATATAACGCTTTGGGTTTTAATTACTACTGTGTATCAGTGTTTCGTATATAAAGCCTTGGGTTTTATGACAAACAGTTAATTGTGTGTTCGTCTTCTTCGTCCAGCCATCGTGGCGGGAACGTTTGTGACCAGACTAGTTCGCTGGCAGGAGAGTAAACAACCAACAACCGTCCCTTTGGTTCAACCCGCAGTGAGCTTAACTTTCAATAATCACAAAAAATGATCAGCTCCCCGTTTTGATCACCGCGTATTTAACAAAATTATTACAACTATAACAAAACTATTGCGAAGTAAAAACTTTATAAACAAACAAACAAAAAGCGTAAAGTAAGTAAACATGGTGCTTAACAGTCCACAGAAACCATAAGGCGTTCTTCCCCTTCCTCTTTTCTCCCTGTGACGTCACTGGCGATGACGACGCGCATGTCCGAAAGACTTCAGGCGCATCCGTTCGGCAAGGGCTCTGCCAAACTCCAAGCACTGGTTTACGACATCCTTCCTTCAACCACTGCCGTATTTAGTTACGCCATAGGGTTCAGAAAACTGTCAGCTAACGAGTAGTTTTTTGCTGGTGCTCAAACAGTAGTAAGTTTATTACAAACAACTCAAATTATGTCAGACGTTTGTTTCATAACGGACCATGTTGCTCGCAAAGCTCAAATAAGACCAAAATGATTTGAATAGAGACGGAACCTTTTTTTTTAACCGGGGGTTGAAGCGTCTCATGTTTACGTGCATGCTTTGGCGCTAGGTTGCTTCCACAGTCATAGTAGTACCCGAACCAGTCGGAGGGCGCTAAACAGCGTCGGTGGACAGCAGCGCGGAGATAAAGAGTGCCGCGCCTTCAGTGACGTAACGATATCTGGCAGAGTTTGGAGGAAGGTGCCGGAAAGCGGTGCTGGGAGTGTGGGGCTCTGCGTGCTGCCTTTAGGCGCCGCCCTTGATGCGACCGAGGAAGAAGAGCCCCGCTGCTGCCGCGCTGAGAAGGCAGGCGACAATGGTGAGGGCAAAGCTGTAGCCTAAGTAGTCGCTCAGAGCTGACGAAACTTCTCCAGCCCAAACGGCAAACTCGATCATGGCGCAAAACGCTGCAACAGCAACAACAACAAAGTGGACTGAGTCCGTTTGGCCAAATGAAAGCATGTGTGTGTGTGTGTGTGTGTGCGTGCGTGCGTGCGTGCGTGCGTGCGTGCGTGCGTGCGTGCGTGCGTGCGTGCGTGCGCGCGCGTGCGTGCGTGCGTGCTGTGTGTGTGTGTGTGTGTGTGTGTGTGTGTGTGTGTGTGTGTGTGTGTGTGTGTGTGTGTGTGTGTGTGTGTGTGTGTGTGAGAGAGACAGACAGACCGAGACAGAGAGACTGACACTGGTATGTTTAACGGAATAGGCCAACAGCCACTTTCAATGGGGAAACAAGAGTGTGTGTTTTTGCTGCTTAACGTCCACGGAGGCAAGAACATTAGGGACGGGGACGAGTGGGAGTGGGGGGACAGAAGAGTGAAACCTCGAAACAGGCGCCAACCCGGAAGACCAAGGCTGCCGTGGACCGCCGCCAGAACAACAAGATGTTAAAGCAGTGTCCGTCCGGCATTGCGCAGCGACCACAACACCACGCAATTGCTGTCCCAACTGCTATGCAGAACAGAGTCACAAAGACAATGTCCGTAGCTCTGCCGATGGGAAACAACTGAAGCAAAAGAAGTCCAACTCTCTCTCTCTCTCTAGCCCAGCACCACCTCCCTGTTCTTGATCTCTTCTGGGCTAGCTTCTTCGTGAGAATCCAGCTCATCTCCCTTGTTTTGATCTCGCCTGGACTCTGCCGAAACAAGAGACTCACAGAGCCCAAAATATACATTCAGTGACATCTTCAGCCAAATCTGCAGGGGGCTAATGCAATCTCTACCAATAATTATATATTTATTACGATGTCTTCATAAGCAGATATATTTGCAGGGCAGCTTTATAGACATCCAAATAAGGTGATACGAGAGACAGAGACAGAGAGAGAGAGAGAGAGAGAGAGAGAGAGACACACACACACACACACACACACACACAC
>OY757556.1:9355988-9368488 GCA_963584105.1 Alviniconcha strummeri
GCAGGCAGACAGACAGGTACGGTGAAACAGGAAATTTCGCCGGTCACTTACTCGAACCGCTAGGGTAGTCTACACAGTTAGAGGCCCCACACACTTTCCAGAGGCCCTGCCCGTAGTCGCTGAATACAAAACAAAACAAGCGTCAAAGAACCATGGAATAATATTGCGCGCCAGACAACATAACTGGGCCATTCTCTTCAAAACTGGACCAAACAGCGAGCCACTTTCCCGATGAAATAAAAACAAATCCAAACATAAATCATTTAACTACCGCTGTATTTCTGATGTAATGTGTTTGGAGAAATGAGGGAAATGCTACCGCATGTGATTGCATCGTTATTTCTTGTGCTGTAAGTATTTGTTGGTACAAATGGCAACATTTTCATAGCTGTCATTTATGACATGGCTAAAGGAAGGAAAGCTGATACAAGCTGATATGTCCTTGAAAGCGTTCATGATTGTATAAAAATAAATTTCATATGAAAGAAGTGGGTAGCTCTTACATATAAATACTGTTTATTGTGTGTTGCTTCCAACGTGAGCCGGTTTGGCCTAGAGCGGTAAGGCGTTAGGCTGGTAAGCGGAAGGACCTCGGTTAGATACCGCTGCGGCTCTCCTTTCTCTTCAAAAAGGTTGTAGTTTGTGGACACTGTCATGTGACTTTGTCCATCACTTTCTACTGAAACATTACAATGGCTCTCATCGCTGCCCATCTTAATGCAGGAATCATTCTGGTGGTGACAGAGTAGTGTTATGTATATAATCTCCCTCTTCCCCTACCGCCATACCCCCTTCCCCGACTTCCCTAATAAGCCTTGCGGTTTCTGTGGACGTTAAGCACCATGTTTACTAGTTGCTTCCTACTAACAGCTCCAAACAAATAAAAGATTTGTGTCTCCCACGTTACCGATGGTGTCTTGTCATTGGTGTGTATCACGATATCATGACTTGTTCACAACAAAAACTAATGATTTTTGTCCCCCGTCTGTTCGGTACATGACCATACATTTCCCCTTGTCTTTTTTGCTTGGTTGATGATATGAGATGAGATACCAAATATATTTCAGTCATTTCTATAGTGGAGGTTTAGGTGATGTCTTAAAATGGTGGAACGTGCGAGCACACAAAAGATTTTTATTTTTTTTTAAATACCACTGACTTCCGTCCTACCCTTACGTACGAGTCCACATCAGCTGACTTGCGGCAGCAATTTTTGACCTCTTTTTACACTGTGTGTGATTATATTATTTGCCCACAAAAGGGAAAGCATTGTGGTGTCTTCAGAGGTGAGGGCAGAAACGCGCGAGACAAATATTTGTTCCCAGTCGGTTGAGTGTTCTTAGGCAACCTTTCTTAACCAAACTTGGTAGTGTGGTGCACCATCATGAGCGGGAATGTCGTTCGAAAAAAATGGGTTTCTGTTTTCAAGGTCAAGATCAAGGTCACAACAAGGGCTTATATAAATACGATGGTTTCTACCATATCTTTTATTAGTTCTAAACTAATGAGTCTTTTGCAACCAAACTCATTCTGATGATAGATCATAAGCAGTCAAAAAGTGTCCAAGTAAAGTATTGGATTGCTATGTTTGAGGTCAATGTCATAGCCAAGACTAAACAGTTCAATTAATGTTATTTTGGATGATATCTTTTGAATCGCTGAACCTTTTGTAACCAAACCCAGTATGGTGACACATCATTATAAGCCAGAGTGTCATGTGCAAAACATGGGCTGCTATCTTCAACGTCAAGGTCACAGTAACTGAATTTGGGTTCATATAATGAAATGACAATTTCTGTTACATGTTCTGAACTGACCTTGTTGTGACCAACTTAGTTTGACAGTGCATGTTCATAATCTGGAGTATCTTGTGAAAAGGTTACTTTGCTGTATTCAAGGTCAAGGTCACCGTGAAGGTTCGGAACTTCATTGAATGTTTGTCCGGACAATATCTCTGATCGATTAAAGTTAGTATGGTGATGCATCATCATGAGCCAGAGTATGATACGGAAATTGATTTGGCTATTTTCAAGGTCAAAGCCACAATTGTTTCTACTAGATCTTCAGCAATACTGAAACTTTTTCAATCCAAATAAGTTTTCTGATACACCGTCACAAGACGGGGTAAGAAACCGTGAACAGATTGTATCGCTTTACGCAGGGCGTGAGACAGAGGATATGGCTTGGGTGACTACGGATCAGATTGTTGCTACTCTTGGCCATCCTGATGTATGTCAAGCAGGGGTCAGTACCGGTTCCAATCAGGAAAATGTGGAAAGAACATTGCCTTTGTTGATTGTTATATCCTTTTTCATTTGTAATGGTGTCTACGTAGTCTATGAGACAGAATACTTATTAACTGCGACTGGTTCCTAATTAACAGAATACTAATTAACTTTAGAAAGCAAGAAACAAATATCACTCTGACATGGGTCTAAATATAAGGTGCAGAACAATAGTGCAACACATCTCCCCTCCTCCAAATTACTTTGCAAAAGAAAGGAAAACTAAGAAAAAGAAATGTGTGATCTATTTATTCCTTGCGTGACTGAAAATCGAAAAATAAATTTAAAGCAAGCGTTAAAGACGCAGGAAAAGAAAAAGAAAATCTATAAAATAAAATAAAAGGATGCAGTGACAGACACTCCTTCGTTTATTATGAAATATTGTATAATAATAAAGGCAAGGGTCAAACTGGCCACTGAGCCGACTCCATTCATGCATTTCTGGGGTCTTCTGTAACACACGAGACATTGACTGATGACGTAACATGATGCACAATTAACCCAGTTCCTGCCATCCTGTTAATTTATTTTTTTCTATTTATGTACACAGGAGATGTCAAGCTTTCATTTCCAAATATTTATTTATTTTGTAAATCACACTTTGAACTTTTACCCTCTATGTCACCATTTTGACCAGTTCTCAGAGAATGACCCAGTTATGTAATACTCACGACCAAGCGCACGCCCACACTGGCCTATCCTCCAACCCCACCCCACCCTCTCCACACACACTCTCACATTTATACGCTGGCACATGAAGAGTTTAAAAGAAGCATCTGTTCAAAACTGGCCTGTGACCGCCAGCACCTCTTCGGAGACAACTCTGCAATAAACCAGTTTAGCCAAACACCCAAATCAGAACTGTCTGTAGGGGGCCTTTCTTCTTCTTTCTGGTGCTTTAATTACGTCCACTTCTTCTTTTCGGTGCTTTAGTTACGTCCACTTCTTCTTTCTGATGCTTTAATTACGTCCACTTATTTTTTCATGGTGCTTTAATTACGTCCACTTCTTCTTTCTGGTGCTTTAATTACGTCCACTTCTTCTTTCTGGTGCTTTAATTACGTCCACTTCTTCTTTCTGGTACTTTAATTACGTCCACTTCTTCTTTCTGGTACTTTAATTACGTCCACTTCTTCCTTCATGGTGCTTTACGTCCACTTCTTCCTTCATGGTGCTTTACGTCCACAGAATCCATAAGGCTTATTGGGGACAGGGAGCCCAGGACGACCACCTCGACTTTCACAAACCTTTGTATGTGGCCTTTCTTCTTTCATTGTGCTTTACGTCCACAGAGACCGTAGGGCTTATTGGGGACGGGGGAAGAATGAGATGGGAATGTGAGCCCGGGGTACCTACCTGTTTACACAGCTCCTGAACTCTGAAATGGCCTTTCGTCTTCTTCCATGGTGCTTCACCTCCACAGAAATCATAAGCCTTATTAGGGACGGGCAAAGGTGGGGGAAGAGGGAGACTATACCCCTATCGCTACACTGTCACCACCAGAAGGACTCCTGCATTAAGATGGGCAGCGATGAGAGCCATTTTAATGTTTCATTCATTGTGAGGGACAAATCCACAGGAAGGTGTCCACAAACCACAACCTTTATGAAGAGAAGGGAGAGCCGAAGCGGAATCGAGCCCAAACCCCTCTGCTTACCAGTCTACCGCCTTACCGCTAGGCCAAACGGGTTCACAAGTAGCCTTTACCAAGAAGGACACTTACACAGCACTGACAACGATCCATCCGGGAGTGGCCACGCCCACAATCTGCAGGATGAGTGCGAGGCCTACCGCACCCGTGCCGATCACCACCGTGATATGAGGCATGACGAAACCCATGCTGTCTGGAGCTGGGACTGTGAAGACTGGATCTCCTTGCAAACGAAACACCAGTGTCCAAAACTGAAACAGAAAGAGACAATAACGATGGCGGTAATGCTGCTGATGGGACTAGTAATACAGACGATGGCATAATGTGTCTGGCTAGTGGAGCTGCGACCGTGAAGAGAGGCTCTCCTTGCAAACGAAATACCAAGGTCCAAAACCGGAACAGAAAGAAACAATAACGACAGCAGTGATGCTGCTGATGGGACTAGTGATACAGAGGACTCGTAATGTGTCTGGCTAGCGGAGCTGGGACTGTGAGGACTGGATCTCCTTGCAAACGAAATACCAAGGTTCAAAACTGAAACAGAAAGAGACAATAACGATGGCGTTAATGCTGTTGATGGGACTAATGATACGGAGGATGGCATAATGTGTCTGGTTAGAGGAGCTGGGACTGTGAAGACCAGATCTCCTTGCAAACGAAATACATATGTGCGTGCGTGTGTGTGTGTGTGTGGGGGGGGGGGTGGTGGTGGTGGTGGTTTGTCCCTCACAATGAATAAAACATTAAAATGGCTCTCATCACTGCACATCTGAATGCAGGAGTCCTCCTGGTGGTGAGAATGTAGCGATAAGTTGTTGTTGTTGTTCAAAACCAAAACAGAAACAGACAATAACGGGACTAGTGATACAGAGGATGGCATAATTTGTCTGCCTACAGAGCTGGGACTGGGACGACTGGCTCTCCTTGCAAACGAAACACATATGTTCCCACGTTCGTATTGCTAATAAGCTCCACACACGTCCAAGTTTGCACAGTGGAAATACAACTTGTGCTTTCGAAAACATTTAGCGGCAAACAGTGCGGGATGCGTGGTATCATTACTACTAAAGTATGCAATAGATCCAACAAAAACTGCTGTCAGCAGATACTCTTTTTTCCCCAGGAATACCACCAACTGGAACGGCTTAGAACAGGAGATAGCAGCGAGACAGCAGACAGCTTCAAGACACAAATCTCTCGCTGCCCCTAAAACACCGAGTGTTCTCCCGCTAGATTTGTGGGTCCGATGATGATGATGTAGAGCTTCGTGTCCTCGAATGTCAGTTGACATGTTAGGGACAAACTGTGACCAGTGCCGAAGCATGGTTCAGTGTTGCTCTATGTCCACAGAAACCGTAAGGTTCATTAGGATGGAAAGCCCAGGACGGCCACCTCGACTTTCACACAGCTCCTGAACTATGCTTTGTGGGCCCTGTCGGCGTATCGCACTTATTGGGCGATTTAGGTGAGGTTGTTAACTCCCTTGACTTTTGCCTGGCATCCCTTGGCTGATTTTACTTCCGGTACGTACTTTCTTCACAATGGAAGGCGGTGACAGTGAATTTGCGAATTTTACACTGCCAACTTTAAAGGTATTTTTGGCGGCCCGTAGTCATAAAGTGTCTGGCAACAAGCAATAACTTGTTGCATCTTGCTATAGGATACCCTAAAACGCTTTTCTTTTTTTTTTCCCCCTACGAACTCGCGATCTTCTGGTCAGCCAAAAAACGACGCAGACACTTTTTTTCCACCCTCCATCCCCTTTCCACGGTAATTTTTGCAACTGCAACAGTATTGGCATTTGTACTGCTTCGCGATTCTAGGTTCAGCTTCCACAGTTATACACAGCGTGAAGCAACGCCTAATCAGAAATCGGCCCGGAAGTGCGCTGCGACCTCTCGCGGCTTCTTGCGCGAAAGATTACAGAGTGCATTCACTCTAGCAAACCAGCTTCGCTGAATCGCCCAATAGTACGCATCAAGATCAAGATCCAGTATTCGTGCGTTTTTGTTGTTGTTTTGTTGTTACTTTTTTGAATTCTATCTTTAAAGTGCTGCAGAAGTTTGTTGTGGAATTTCTAACATTGCAACCGAAAGGTTAGTATATAGTAGCCTAGTCAGGTTTTATCAAGGTCATTGTAGTTTTGAAACGTGTGGCATGCCGACGGGAGGAATGGGGTGGTGGTGGGGGGGGGGGGGGGTACGCACAAGCAGGGATGTCGGTCACGCCTATTCCATTCACTCAAGCACATTCCTGGCAACACCAAGCCGATCTTACCATTCAGCCACAACGTGTAATGCAAATCTCCACAGTTTTCTTGTCCTACAGTGAGAAAGAATCCGACCTACCCTCGTAGCTTGCGCAATGCCTTTCTCTATCTCGACCTGACTTTTATCATGATAAGAACTTTAAACAGATAATCAAGTTATATATGTGACAGGTCGTGAAGAATGGACTCCAGACTCAAAACAAATGTTTCACCATTTATTGGTTGTGAAGACAGCACGCTGTGAAAAACAATAAACACAACTGTAGGTCCAGCGGAGCATACATTATTTACACATAATAATAGACATATAATGTTTTAGAAATCAACATACCAAATTAGAATATAGTACTAAGTCATTGTTATGCCTGAAACAATATATTGGAGCCTATGAAACAACCACATAGTACTCTCAAAGAAATGTATAAATAATCAAATGCTCTAACCACAATATGCATGAACTGAAGGAACATTGTAAGCCAGTTGACAAAACAACTACTAGTGACACCGTTTGACACGGAATGGACGCATCACAGAACAACATCCATTAATAACGTCTCGCCATCATTTACATTCAAGCATGCTAAGGGATTGAGGGGTAGGTTGCAGGGAACATCTCATCAGACATTCAGAGTATATGAAACAACTACATAATACTCTCTCACTGAAATGCATACAAGTACTCTAAGTGACATAAGTACTCACACAACAATTAATAAGGCAACATAACATACCATTCTAGAACTTAGTAATCTGAAACCACTATAAAACTCAGTAACTGACCATGTGTAAGGGGGGGGGGGGAAACATCACAAAACCATTGTTATGAACACAATATGATGGACCTAGCATCATGTCACAGCACAATTCTATCAGTCCACAACTGCCATTCATCTTGACTCAGGCACACGCTAGTGATACTTTTATTTACACAACCAGTCATACAAGGGCTGAGGGGAAGGTTGCAGGGAACATTTCATCAGAGTATATGAAACAACTACATAATACTCTTGATGAAATACATTCACACCATGCCAGAGGGAGAGAGAATTTAAAAGACTACCAACATCATAGGTGTACACATACACATACAAAACAAACAAGTCATCTAAAACAGATTACAGAAAGATGAGGGCTGAGTCAATAATTACAACAGTAACTACAGGCCAAAAGGTAATAATGGGGGGGTCAGTCATCATGATAATTTATGTATAGGGCATTCAGGCCATACTAGTCTAGGGGCATAATCACTCCTGAGGTATAAACTTAAAATCATAATAATAACCATATTATGAGTAAGGCAATAAGTAAATCTATCATTAACAATAACTAAATAAGTAAAACTGTCCTGAACATTTGTAGACAAATAATAGATCATCATAAGAGCGATAATATAATTCAAGTCAATAAGTGAAACGGTTATGAACTTTATAAACAAGAGAAAAATAATAACTATAATATGACTATGTCAATAAGTAAAACTTAAGAACAGTTATGAACAAATACAATACTGCATACTACCTATAATATATATTACAATGACTAGATTAACCAGTTAAACCAAAGCAAAATAGAATACAGACAGGTCATGAATGTTACACTGCCACCGAGTCAGTCAGCCAGGTGTGAATGCAAAAAAAACACACACTATAATTCTAATTGGTTGGCCCACTTGCATGCTATTTGTAGGTATACTGACACTTGAAAAGAATATGAAGGAGCAATGGTGCCCACATCCACAATTATCAACAACCAGCACTCTACTCTTGTAAGATGGCACTTGGGGTGACCATTAATACAAACGGACAGTAGTCTATCACTGTAGCAGACAACTTCCACATATGGCAGCTGATAGTCTAGCCACCTCTCTATTAAGCATCGCAACTTACGAATATGTTACACTTTACACATGATTGTCTTGCATTTTAGGAATCTATTGACTAGATACTCCCTTAAATTGCAATTAACTTCACATACTAGGCCTAGCCTAGTACCACACATCCTACAGTACTGGACTGAGGTTGATACATCATAGTGTTACTGTAATTCTCCTGTTAATGACCACATCCTAAGTCCAATTACATTACTCAATTTGGCATTCCACCAGGACATTATTCATAACAGCAGCATGACTGAATAAACAAAACAACCTGAACACGTGGCAGTGCGTATCAAACTAATCAACACATACATAGTATCATACATCAAAGCATACACAACACAACAACTGAGCAAATGGCTATCCAACTTACTGGCAACGAGGCGATTCTCCCGCACTTGTGGCTGAAATGTAGTCATGGACCCAGGCCAAAGGAACTATTAATTCAAGATGGCTGCCACCTGCTGCACTCGCCTCTTATATATATCAGCTGGGCGGACCACACGGACAGCACTGTCCAGCAAAATCTGTGCAGGCTGCCTGAGGCACTTCAAACTACTAGCTTGTGTTTCTTCTAACTTTTGATTGGGCCCTAACTCAAAAAGTACTAAACACATTATAACGCGGTTTAAAATGCCAAAAACTGCGGACCATTATCTCTTTATCTATCAAAAATTATTCTTGTTATCTAGTCTATCAAATGAAGCTAAAATAAGATTAACTTTGTGAGCCCAGCCGTGGAACCACATTCGCAGCGATTAACCTCAAATTAATTAACTGCAGCATAACCTATACCCCTAAACACTATTACAGGTTTGAACCTAGGGCCCTAAAATACACCAAACATTCACTATATATGCAAGTCCTCCTACTTATTTACCTAAAAATAAAAAAATAAGCCTGGGTAACAAACACACACACCAAATTCGGCGCCAGACTCAAAGTTCTGCAACCGATTAAATCTGCAAATCCCAAATCTATCTAATCTAAGCCCTGTTCCTACTTCTATAAAATATTTTGAAAGTCTACATAATAAATATTAGCTATAAATATATAAAATTACAATAAATATCTAATTTCTAAAGTTTTATAAACTTATAAATAAATACGTCATTGCGGCTGTAAAGCCGCCGGCAATAAAAAACAAAATGGCCGCCAACATCGTCTGCTACTATGATTTCGCCCACAAGCCAGGAATTTTGGTGTTACCAGTAGTTAGAAATAGAATTGGAAAAAAATACACAAACTAGCAGACTGTCACATATATATATTATCATCTCAAAGCTGCAGAGGCGAAATATTTACAATACAAATAAGAGGATGTACCTCTGGTGGAGTTTATGCACCTTGTAGTGTGTTTTTCCCCACACGCATGTCAGGTGAGAATTACCGTAGGCAACTCAGGTCTTTGTTGTTGTGTTTGTGTGATGTGACGTCTTTCGAGCGCTAATTAACTCCCTCGTGTATTGATTCTGCAGAGGCAAAAGTTAGCAATGGCTAATTCAAAATGACTAAATAAAAAATGCGGCTCCTGACGCTAAAACAGGCATGCACTTCCTCGAAAGCCGGTTTTTATCGGAGGATTTCGCTGTGACAAAAATTTTTTTTACACGTTAGGTGTAAGCGCCATACAAACATGCAGCGCAATAGTTAGACAGTGGTGGGGCAGCGCCTTGCTCAATAACACACACAGCGGAATGCGGCCAGGGCGGTCGGTCTGCCCCTGTTTGACCGACGCGTGGGATAGTAAGGAACAACGTCTGACCTAAACTCCAAGCACTGATTTACGACATCCTTCCTTAAACCACTGCCGTATTTAGTTACGCCATAGGGTCCAGAAAACTGTCAACTAACGAGCAGTTTTTCGTAAGTAAGTAATAAGTTTGTTATAAACAACTCAAATAAAACAAGGCGTATGATTTATAGCCGCCAACAAAGTTTACACCAGCTCAAATAAAACCACAGTCGTTTGAATCGAGACGGAACTCTTTCTTTCACCCGGGGTGGATGCGTGTCATGTTTAGCCTACACAGGTTTTTATTGAGGTTATCGTAGTTTTGAAACGTGTGGCGTGCCGACAGGGGGAGTGGTTTAGGGGATGGGGGTGGGGAGGGGGTACACACAAACCAGGACTGTAAGGTGGGGGTACACACAAGCAGGAATGTAAGGTGGGGGTACACACAAGCAAGAATGTAAGGTGGGGGTACACATAAGCAGGAATGTAAGGTGGGGGTAGACACAAGCTGGGATGTCGGTCACGCCTATTCCATTCACACCAGCACGTTCCTGGCAACACCAAGCCGATTTTACCATTCAGCCACAACCTGTAATGCAAATCTGCACAGTTTTCTTGTCCTACAGTGAGAAAGAATCCGACCTACCCTCGTAGCTTGCATAATCTCTTTCTCTATCTCGACCTGACTTTTATCATGATAAGAACTTTAAACACATAGTCATTTTTCTTTTGATTATATTGTAGGGGAGCGGGGTAGGGACTGAGGGAAGCAGGTTGGAAGCATGGATGAAGAGTCACAAGTCAGAGGTTGCTATAACATAACTTTTATTTGCACCAACCACCAAACAGTGTCTTTGTTGGAAAAGACACAAGCAAACTAAACATTTAGAACATGAAAGCAAATGTAAATGTGAGCAAGCGCTCTTCAAGAGTTGTACGTTTTTACAATAATCCCGCCCCGCTTAACGGATCAATGCAATTTCATTACTGTACTTTAGTAACCCGGGAACCGGAGCAGACGACGCTTTTGTTTTGAAGCGCGGCGTGTGGCGTAACGCCACATGGCCTTCACACAGCCGACCGGCGATAGCCGCCAGTGCGCGCCTTTTTCAAATCTGTTTTTTTCCCTTAACATTTTGACCGCTTGTTTGTTTACCTACTTTTGTCCATCTAGTCCTTTTTATGCACTAAGCTATATATAATATAATTTGGCATCTTAGAATGTTTATTTAACGTTTATTCAGACGCCGGATCGAGCTTAATTAGTAGCCGATGCCTCTCTAGGTCCATTCTTTTATAGCCGTCGTCTGCATGGCGCGCTTTGTTTAGTACTAGTAAATGGTAGTGAAATGTTGTTTTGATTCGATTAAAGTAATTCTGTGTCGATCAAGGCGTTGTCGTATAGTATTTTGCTTAGCTGACTTCATGTTTAGTGTTTATTTTGGACTGAAATTACCTTATTAAGTATTGTGTACTGTAGAAGCTAAGTTGTATTCATAGACTACTTAATCTCACTATCAGCGCTGCTGCGACTAAGGTTACGCGCCCCAGGCGAAAGTTCGCACCGATTGTTTTAATACTAGTCTTTGAGTTTGTCTTGCTTCTCTTACAGAGCGTTGTATTGTAATTGTTATGTACCATTTTAACGTTCGTTCGTTCGTTCGTTCTGTTTTTGCTTAATGTCCTCAGATGCCAAAAGCATATTAGGGACAAAGATCCATTTTAACCGTGGGAGCATGCTCTTTATTCCGATGTAAGTTTTAGTGACATTTATATTTTGTACATTGTGTTAGTTGTGATTTAGTTGTACGAATCTGTATATAGACAGGCGCAAGACACGCTTCCCACTCTTGTTGTAAATAAAATAAGTCATGTGTGTACATTTTGTTTATACGGTTTAAAAGATGGTAACTGTAGCTTTTATTTGATGTTTTTGATGTTTTAATTAGTTTAGTTATTGTAGAGGAAAGTGTATTTGTGCGGGCCAGGGAAACACAATTGTCAGCCATTTTGTGGTCCAGAGGGCCGTTTTTACTGTAGCGATAGCGTGTGTTCCCTGTGGCTCACGCCGTTCTCTTATCTATGCGTGAGCGTGATGATTTTGGGTGTGCTGAAAACTGTCTGCGGCTGAACAAGTAAAAACTGATCGCTGCCATACGCCTGCTGTGGTCTCCACTTTATTGACTCCGCTGCCTGTGTCTTGTCCTTTGACCACTCTACACCATTACATAAAGTCTAAACAACAGCAATTATCTAATCACGTAAATACAGTAACCATGTAGTTTACCTGTAGGTTGCCATAATACATGATGGTAACTGTGACAAAATGATTAATAATCAAGAACATAAACTGTGTGCATGTCCGAGTCTTGCACTTAAAACCCGTATCTCACAGTGTCGCGGTGAGTATACAAGAGACGGCCAGTCAATTAACTGATGAACTCCCAGTATATAATAGTATACAATAAAGTAACAGTGAAAAATACGGATTACCAAGATCAGTCTTAACTAAACGGGGAAGAGTGAGATAACTGTTACAGCAGTTCCACTTAAGCACACAACGAGACGGACAGTGACTCGGGTGGCACTTGGGACCATGGCATGAGCGGGAGGAAGTCAGTCATAAACTGACCGGCTCCAGCCTCGTTACTCAACGCGTGTACATGTCACTGTTACTGACTAGC
>OY757556.1:9375988-9404186 GCA_963584105.1 Alviniconcha strummeri
TTAGGACGGACAGCCCAGGACGTCCACCTCGACTCTCACACAGCTCCTGAACTATGTGAAGAAGGATGATGATGATGATGATGATGTGGGGCTTCATGTCCTCGGATGTCGGGTTGACATATTAGGGACAAACTGTAAAAAACTCTTAAAAGTAAAGATGAGTGGTGGGGGGGGGGGGGGGTCGCTTTGGCTTCAGTACGTGTAATCATGTCCGGGGGGCAGCAAGCCTACTGTTGCATAAAAAATACATTTTGTCGTTGGGAGTGCATTTTACTGCGGATAAAAAAACGACGACCACCTGCTCACAGCTGTAAATGGGCCTGTAATGAGGGCAGCATACATTAAAAATTGTTAATCCATCCAGCTTTTGTTAAAGGAAGAAACCTTAAAATGATGGTTATGGTTTAGTCATTCAGCTCCCCAGCCACTCAGCCGGGGAGCGACGCAGTCGGTCGCCATTCCAGTTTCGACATGCGTGACATGTTCTCGGCGACAACGACGCGCCTGCTACTGTTAAAAATCCATTGTTTGGATAAACATCTATTTACAGTTAAAAGGAGACAAAACGTCTCCTGGCCTTAAAACATAGGTATTTGGGTATTCATACTGTGCAAAAATCGCAGTTAAAAGGGAGACAAAAAGTCTCGTGGCTTTGAAAAACAACAACCACTCAGGCATACAACTCGCATAGTAATCTTACATAGGTTAGTAACATATTATGGGGTTTGTTAGCATTAAGAAGAGAGGAGGAAGGCACTTGCCGCGCTGGGCGTTGGAGCGTTGGTCACGCTCGGCAAGTACGGCGGTGGGTTAGCGGTGTTCAGGGAGCTGCACACAGCGCTTCCTCCACCGAGCCCTGTCGTCAGTGGGGGTCACCCTTCGCTTCCCCCAACCCCGGGGACGGACCCGTATTGTGGGTGACGCAATACGGACGTCACGGGGTGTTCCTCCTTCTACAGGCAGGCTGCCATGGGACAGCTGTAGATCAGTTTGGCGGCAGCACGGAGAAGGCTCCAGCCCTCTCTCTGGTGACGCACAGAAGGGGAGTCCCAGGCTTATGAGTTTATCAGACAGGGGTTTAACCTGATCTGTGCAGTTTATACATTTGAATAATATATGATAAAAAGATACTGTCTCAGGGTGTGGGCACGAACATGACCCTCCACCAGTCCATGTGTATCCGGTGCATGATGCGTGCAAGGTGTGTCGGCACTCCAGGCAAGAAGATTCCGTCCCTGCAGGGGGAGGTCCGATCGGCCCAGTCTCTGGCTAGTGCCTGGGTGCGAAACTCCTCCCCCCCCCCCCCCCCCCCACACACACTGTCTCCACCCCACTGTCTCCACTGTCGTAAAGCACCAAGAAAGGGATGAGGGGGAGGAGAGAACAACAACAACAACAGCAACAACAACAACAACAACTACACCCACCATATGTTTGCTGACGGAGTACGTGCAAATCAGATATAATAATATGACGGTGCGGTAACACACACTGGCAGTCGTCTCCAAAAGCCGTTTGTCCCGCCACGGCCCGCCCCGCCCCGTCCCGCTCTCCCCTTTCACCACAGCTTAGTTGTAGGCAGATAATTTGTTGTTCACTTCACCTGCGTGCTGCATCTACCTGTAGGCGAACCACACCCTGTGTTTCCACACCGACCTAAACCCGTGTGCTTTCACAGTGACCTACACCTGCGTTTTTACGGTGACTTACACCTGTGTTTTGACAGCGACCTAAACCCGTGTTTTCACAGTGACCTATACCCAGTGTTTTTGTCACAGTGACATACACCAAGTGTTTTCACATTGACATACACCCTGTGTTTCACGTTGACCTACACCCAGTGTTTTCACAGTCTCTGTCTCACCTCAATCTGTGAGCGTCTGTCTGCTGGTTCGGCGTTTCAGATATATATATATGACTAAATGCCAAAAGGTGGGTCTGCAATGGGTGACTTGGTTGTGCTGAGAATAAAAGATGTTAAAAAATATTTTGTCATGAGTGTGGGTTGAATGTGTGTGAAAATGAATGAGGATATATCTGAAATAATTGCAGCAGAAAATTTGAAGCGGTTTGGGAAATATGTCTGATAAAGTGTGATTTTACTGCTGAAATTCAACCACGAAAAACAGACAGTGGCTCAGAGCCCGTCTTTGTCGGCGCCGTTTGGTTAAAGAAAACAAGGAAAAGTTATATTTATCACACCTATTATGTTAGCGAATGATCGTTTTACAAGATCCATGAAACAGAAAGACTTCCACTAAATTATGCTTTTGTAAAAAGCATATTGAACTTCGTTTGATCGAACGTCATCTGTGTCGCAATACAAAAGGCGAACTTTCCACAACAGACTGAAAACTCTGACCCTTGACATGAGCGGAAATGACGTCATATGCACGTCAGACTCGCGGTCAGTCACTCGGAAGCTTTGAAATGATTTAACCAAAAAACCTTTGTTGTATTAATTTTTTTTGCTGGTCCTCATTTAACAAGTTGTGAGCGAAAAACTAAAGCATTATAGCTTTACACTTGTCAACAAACACGAAGGCACCACGTGAAACTTCCCGGTCACATTTGATTTGAATGGCGTCGAAGGAATCGTCTACTGCGAACATCGAAATGTATGTTGCAATTATTGTCATAAGGATGACGTCCGACCATTCATGACGTCCGATCACAATTTTGCACCGTTTATTTTATCAAATCAGCTAGTTAATAGTTATTTAGATGATCTTTTGTGTTCAGGTTTGAGCGCAGTAGGACTAAGCGTCGTTTTTATGCAACGGGTGACATTTGCAGTGGCTGACGTTGTGCCAGCATCGCAGTGAAGAATTATGTTGCAGCATGAGCTCTTGCTGTAATTTGGACGTCCGATCACCATGTGGCGAAAAACTGACGTCCAGTTGCACAGTGCAGACATTTGTGAAATATGACAGTTGCCAGCCCAACATTGCATAGCGCTTCGTTTGACAAGATCGACTTGTGAAATCGGGGACGGCCAGTAATAACATACAAAAAATTATAAACAAATTACCAGGATGAAGTCGGTCGAACGTCAGGGTTACCCCAAAATTTGTTGCTGATGACATTTCATACCTTTTTGTTTAAGTTTTGTATGGCTACTAAGAGTCATTTACTGATGGTTTAGTAAGTACTCCTAGGCTTTTTATTTTGCTTGTTTGGTTTTAGTTTAGGTTTGATACTTTTAATTTTATTGAATTATTCATTGTATTTTATGGATAAATTATGTTTGTGGATAGGATTTTTGGTTGATGATGTTTCTCATATTGTTTGTTATTGTTTATTTCAGACCAGTAACTGCTGACATGACCAGGAGTAGGACAACATTGCCCCTGCTATGAGTGTGACCTTGATCATCAACTCCGCATTCAGTAGTAGCACTGTGCCTGAAGACTGGAGAACCACACTTATCACACCTGTCTTTAAGAATGCTACCATTCAAAAAGGTTCCATCCAATTTCCTTCACCGGTGTCGTCTGCAACTAGTGCAAGATTCTCACATATTGTCATCAGTAGCATCATGCAGTAAGACAACATCATCATAGCTCCTGAACAACATGGCTTCAGATGTGGTTGCTCATATGAAACCCAACTCCTTGGCCTAATCACTAAAATCAGTGAACTTGCGCATGACTTTCAGGCAGGGAAACTGGTAGACCTTGTGGGCTGGACTTCTCCAAGGCCTGCTTCACAAGATGTCCCATTATGGGATCACCGGTAGAACAAACACATGGATCAAGAGCTTCCTGAGATATCAACAAGCTGTCAGTGCCATGTTGATGGTATGAGGTCGAACTTTGTCCCATGGGACTCAGAGGCGCCTTAAAGCAGTGTTCTTGGCCCACAATTGTTTGTCCTATACATCAGTGACCTGCCACAACAGCCTACCTCCAGATTGAGATTGTTTGAAGATGACATCATCTGTCAGTGCCCCATCTCCACAGCTGAAGATCAAGCAATACTCCAAAATGATCTAAACAATTTCTGTATGGATAATGAGAAGGCAGATGGAACATGTGCTTCCACCTGGACAGATGTGACATCCTAAGTGTTACTAAAAGCAAGAGGAAACACTACCATGCTCTGCAGGGCCAGATGCTCAAGTCAGTCAACAGTACTCACTTCTTGGGTGTCACACTGACCTCAGACGCCACCTAGGAGACATATCAACATCACCAACAAAGCAAGCAGGACCCTAGGTTCTGGGAAGAACCCTGAAGATCGGCTCCTCTTTAGCAAAAGGCAGGGCCTACAAGTACAAGGCAGTTGTCACACCAGTCCTCTCCCGTCCCTAATAAGCCTTATGGTTTCTGTGGACGTTAAGCACCATGTTTACTTACTTACTTACACCAGTCCTGGAATATGCAAGCTCTGTCTGGCACCCAAACAACATCAAGCTGATCAACCGCCTAGAGTCTGTACAGCAAAAGGCAGCATGGTGGACACCACAGAGATGCTGCAGGATATCCAATGTCAACAACATGCCGACAACACTAGGCTGGCCATATCTCCAACATAGGTGCAGGAAAGCAAGACTAGTGAATACCAGGTGACTATCCCAGTATCACAAGAGCCCATCATTCCCATTCCCTGTTATACCCAGTGCCCACCTGTCAAGTGTTGTACTGACTACAGGAAGTTCTCCTTTTTCCCCAAGGATTGAAATGACCTCACTGAGGATGTAGCTGCTGCACCCACCCTTGAGACTTTTTGTTCACGTCTTCCAAAATCAGTACCTTTGGAGTAGGCCATGCCCCCAAGTAAGTAGTGTTGATGATGGCTAGGGCTGTGCCGGTCCCCCAGCGAGTAGCTGGGTTGACCTAGTTGGAGATGTGAAATACCAGTGGGACACTCAAAATTCAATGTTGTTTCATGTTTGTCTGTAAGAGTTTTTTCTTTCTTTTTCTTTGTGCTCTGCTGTTTGGTGTGCTTTCTCTTGAAACATTCAAGGTACAGTTTCTTTTTATACTGGAGGAGGTGGTATGAACTTCTGTTAAATGCTGGTTTTTTGACTGAAGTATGCACAGCCAGTTGGAAGTGCTCAACAGGATTACAATGCTTTAATTACAAGCCAACTGTATGTATGCCTATCAAAAAGGTAGTTGAATGCAGTACTCTGGATCTAAGTACTACTACTTTACTACCTTATGTGTATTTTTATAGCTGAAGAGAAAGTTTAATGTTGTAGAGACTTGTACTGTCAAGTCTTACTACTGTCGCAAGCTGATGTTCAACATTTTATGTTTCTGCAGTAAAACTAAAAGCACAAAATCATAAGTTGAATATAGCACTGTGTTTAAATATATGTTTTTACATTTGTAGTTGAAGAGAAATGTAGAATCTTCAATAATTATTGCACTGTCAAGTCACATTTATGACATTGTCATACTTTGCTGTAATGCTGATGTTCGACACTTTTTGTATTCCTCAAAACTGACTTTCCAGTGCGTCTGTTACCTGCACTAGAATGTCTGAATGGCAGAATGGATGAAACTTTGTGCTTTTTGCTGTCAGAAAGAAAACTTTTTTTATTTTTTTTATGTCGGATGTCAGGTATTGCGACAAACAGTACACGTCAATATTTTTGTAAGAAGTCAGACTGCAATAAATTTATTTGAAAATACTTGTGAGGACATCCTTAATCTGTCTAAAGTGGCTGGGAATAAAAATTATAATTTACCAGCCATACAGTAGCACTTCTCATCTTTCAAAGCTCGTTTTCTCAAAAACTAATAAAGTCGTTATCTTCCACTTTGAAGTGATGATTACCAATATAGTATACATTCTAAAAACGTACTTCTTTTTACTTTATTTCATACTTTTTTCTGACCTACTGTGTCCTCTTTTCATGCACACCTTTTGGCACTTAGTCAGAGCGAGAGAGAGAGAGAGAGAGAGAGAGAGAGAGAGAGAGAGAGAGAGAGAGAGAGAGAGAGAGAGAGAGAGAGAAAAAAAAAAAACCAAAACAACTTCTGGTAGCGCTGGGCTCCTAGCATCGGTGTCTGCGTCGGCAGTACCCTATAGCAGGGAAAGTGAGGAGAGGATTTAAACTCCAATCACTGGTATTCGACATCATTCCTCCACTTAAGGTGCACACACACACACACACACACACACACACACACACACACACACACACACACACACACACACACACACACACACATAGTTCAGGAGCTGTGTGAGAGTCGAGGTGGACGTCCTGGGCTGTCCGTCCTAACGAGCCTTCTGGTTTCCGTGGACGTAAAGAATTATTGAACCGTGCTTCGGCATTGGTCACAACTTGTCCCTAATATGTCAACTGACATCTGAGGACATTAAGCATCAAGTCATCATCATCATCACACACACACACACACACACACACACACACACACACACACACACACACACACACACACACACATACTTGTTGATACCCTGTCCCGCTGAGGGGACCCTGATCATTACTTTAAAGAGTTCCACAGGCCCTTAGTTGGCTGCCAGTCCACTTGACACTTTTCCATGAAGTGGACTTTGCTGTGACAGATGGGCAGCTCACGCGAGGTGACGTTACCTCATCGTAATTAGACCCTTGCCCGCTCTTTCGTTGAGAGCTGGTGTGGCCTTGCGAAGCGACTTCGACTACCTACATTAACGTATCCACCTGACAGATGCCGAGACAAAAGTGGCTGACTTCGCGCTGAGAGCAAAATTAAAACGTCAGCTCCCGTGTCACTACGTGCTAATTTTAGACGGGGCTATCCCATCAGGGCATGCGCACTGACAAGCTTCGTTCATTTCCTTGCGACGTAGTTCCCACGTGTAATGATCGGTAAGCATGCATGGCAGGCCCAGATTCTGGATGTGATTCGTTGTGTTTTACTTCTGCAACATCCAAGCGATCTCGAAGAGGTCACTAGTCGTGAAAACGCTAACCTGTCGACAATAAAAGCAGGCTGCATAGTCCTGTTGTTAAAGGAAGAAACCTTAAAATGACAGTTATGGTTTAGACATTCTGCTCCCCAGCCACGCAGCCGGGGAGCGACGCAGTCGGTCGCCATTCCAGTTTCGACATGCGTGACATGTTCTGGGCGACAACGACGCGCCTGCTACTGTTAAAAATCCATTGTTTGGATAGACATCTATTTACAGTTAAAAGGAGACAAAAAACATAGGTATTAAAACATAGGTATTTGGGTATTCATACTGTGCAAAAATCGCAGTTAAAAAGGAGACAAAAAGTCTCGTGGCTTTGAAAAACAACAACCACTCAGGCATACAACTCGCATAGTAATCTTACATAGGTTAGTAACATATTATGGGGTTTGTTAGCATTAAGAAGAGAGGAGGAAGGCACTTGCCGCGCTTGGGCGTTGGAGCTTTGGTCATGCTCGGCAAGCACGGCGGTGGGTTAGCGGTGTTCAGGGAGCTGCACACAGCGCTTCCTCCACCGAGCCCTGTCGTCAGTGAGGGTCACCCTTCGCTTCCCCCAACCCCGGGGACGGACCCGTATTGTGGGTGACGCAATACGGACAGCTGTAGATCAGTTTGGCGGCAGCACGGAGAAGGCTCCAGCCCTCTCTCTGGTGACGCACTGCCAGGCTTTGGATGCAGAAGGGGAGTCCCAGGCTTATGAGTTTATCAGACAGGGGTTTAACCTGATCTGTGCAGTTTATACATTTGAATAATATATGATAAAAAGATACTGTCTCACCGCATACACAGGGTGTGGGCACGAACATGACCCTCCACCAGTCCATGTGTATCCGGTGCATGATGCGTGCAAGGTGTGTCGGCACTCCAGGCAAGAAGATTCCGTCCCTGCAGGGGGAGATCCGATCGGCCCAGTCTCTGGCTAGTGCCTGGGTGCGAAACTCCTCCCCCCACTGTCTCCACACCTGCACAGTTAACCTGGAATAAATATCGGCCAGGCCGAGGTCGAGGTTGACTGCCGCCGACTCGGTTCCCTTGGTTATATTGCCTGTGACATTCAGTAACCTAGTTGTGCCTATTGTCATTGTGTTACTTGTATTGATGTTGCTACAGTTTTGTAATATTGTGTGAGTTTTAAAAGTGTCATTAATAATCTATATAATGTGTTGTCTATGTAGCTTAGCAAGGACAGATTGTAAGAACAGGCTATTGCCTAAAATCTCAATCCCCGAGTAATAAAGTTCTGAGTTTTCTCTTTCCCAAGGACTAGTTATTAGGTTTTTAGCTGAACCGAAACTACAATCCGCGGAAAATAAAGTTTTCGAGTTCGAGTTCTCTCTCCCTCTCTGTCTGTCTGTCTGTCTGTCTGTCTGTCTGTCTCTCTGACGCGCAGCAACTTGCTCCGTCAGTTTGTGAGTATAACCCGCGAAACAATGCCGCTATTCGACTGAAAAATGGATCTTTGAAAAGGTAAGAGTTTCGGCTCTCGAAATGTTGGATTAGTTTGAAATTTAACGGTAACCGAGTGATTTATCAGTGATTTTGTTGATTAAAAAACAAAAAAAAAGAATTCCTCAACGCACCATTCTTTGTTCCGGCATGGGCTGACCGAAGCGGCCATGGCATAATCGCATCCGGCCTGATACCTCGTTGTCGTGATCAGCGGCTGTGAAGTGTTCAGTTGCGAACACAAGGCCCTGTTAATTAACTGTACGTGTCACTTTTAGTGTCTGTGATGTAACCCGGCCTTTCACGATGTGCGCCATGCGCTGCTACTTGTCTGCCATGGATACGTGACCTAGCAAACTCCGAGCACCGTTTTCCGGAAACTCTGCCAGATTTAGTTATGCCACTGAAGGGGCACTCTTTATCTCCGCGCAGCTGTCCACCGACGCGGTCAGCGCCTTCCGAACGGTTTGGGTACTAGTATGACTGATGTGGAAGCAATTACCTAGTGCCCAAGCGCGCACGTAAACATCAAACGCATCCACCCCGGGTAAAAAAGAGAGTTCCGTCTCGATTCAAACGATTTTGGTTTTCTTTGAGCTGGCATGAGCAACATGGTCAGTTATAAAACAAACGTCTGGTATAATCTGAGGCCAGACACAACAAAACTTCTCACCATTACGTTGTATTATACCACTGGTACCATCATACTCCAAGGCCGTGCCTGTCGCAGATGGGTGAATCACAAGTTTGAGTGCCATAAGGTCGTTGTGAACGCTATTGACAAACTGAGGCCTTGCTCGTCAAACACAACTAATGACAGTAACTGCCTAGTTTCAGTGTCAGTTTCAGTCGGCAATGGTGGTGCCACCGCTACAATCACTGCCGGTACGCCGACCACCTGAGACAACACTGACGACACTGCTTCAGGCGGCAGTTACGATACTGTAGCTGCTGTTGCCGTCAGTACTGCCTCCGACGACTGCGACAACAGCGCGGCCGTCAGCAGTGATGTGGCCCCGTCTGCTGATGCCACCGCTGCTGGAACAACCATCGTCTCCGACGACAGCGACAACACCTCGTCCTTCAGCAGTGATGCGGCTCCATCGATTGCATCAATCCGCATCCACCGCTGCTGGAACAACCATTATCTCCGACAACAGCGACAACACCGCGTCCGTCAGCAGTGATGCGGCCCCATCGGCTCATGCCACCGTTGCTGTCTTCGACGACAGCAACGACAACATCGCGTCCGTCAGCAGTAAGGTGGCCCCATCGGCTGATGACACCGCTGCTGGAACAACCATCGTCTCCGATGACAGCGACAACACCGTGTCATTTGGTGGTGATGATGCTCGCACTGCTGGGTCTCGAGGGCTCTCAGACACGGCAGGTGTCAACTCCACCAGCACTCCCATCCCCACTGACGATATCGACAACACCATTCCTGCCGGTGGTGATACTGTCATTGCTGCTGAGTCTCGAGTGTTCTCAGACCCGGCAGCTGTCATCACCACCAGCACGCCCATCCCTATTGACGACAGCGACAACGCCATCTCTGCCGATGGTAATACTGCCACAGCCCCAGTAGCTGTCATCACCACCAGCACGCCCATCCCCACTGACGACAGCGACAACGCCATCTCTGTCAGTGGTGATGCTGCCATTGCTGAAGGGTCTCGAGTGTTCTCAGACCCGGCAGCTGTCATCACCACCAGCACGCCCATCCCCACTGACGACAGCGACAACGCCATCTCTGTCAGCGGTGATGCTGCCATTGCTGAAGGGTCTCGAGTGTTCCCAGACCCGGCAGCTGTCATCACCACCAGCACGCCCATACCTACTGACGACAGCGACAACGCCATCTCTATCGATGATAATACTTCCCCAGCCCCAGTAGCTGTCATCACCACCAGCACGCCCATCCCTACTGACGACAGCGACAACGCCATCTCTGTCGATGGTAATACTGCCACAGCCCCAGTAGCTGTCATCACCACCAGCACGCCCATCCCCACTGACGACAGCGACAACGCCATCTCTATCGATGATAATACTGCCGCAGCCCCAGTAGCTGTCATCACCACCAGCACGCCCATCCCTACTGACGACAGCGACAACGCCATCTCTGTCGATGGTAATACTGCCACAGCCCCAGTAGCTGTCATCACCACCAGCACGCCCATCCCCACTGACGACAGCGACAACGCCATCTCTGTCGATGGTAATACTGCCCCAGCCCCAGTAGCTGTCATCACTGTTGAATTTTGGTTTTGCGCTCTCTTTTTTGTAAACCTACTTTCTTCGAGTGTTACTGGGTTTTTTTTTTCTTTCTTTTTTTCTTCCGGTTTGCTCTTTTTGCATAACTTCCATCGTTTATTACAGTGTTGCGCGTTGGTCATCAGAATGTGTACCATTTGTATAACAAGGTTCTGATCTGTGTGTATTCCTTAGCCAGTCAACGCCTAACTATAACATTTTTGGTATCACAGAGTCACGACTAGACTCCAGAATTTCTGACCAGGATATTAACATTCCAAATTATTGTATTTCCAGAAAAGATTCAGTTCAGAGAGTGTGTTAGGTTCCTATTTTGTATGATACCTGTGATTTTAGTTCGTTATTTTTCGGTGTGGGGGGTTTGTTATCCTATTTATGTGACAGTATTGGTCTGAATAGAGATGTTCGTGTGTAGGTATTTTGTCTGTTGGGTTGAATTTGAGGAGTTGTACTTTTCTTACTTGTTGAAAAATGCCTGACCTGTGAGTGGATGTGTTTACGTTAACTGGTAGGGTTGACTGTTTCGGATGTGTTTGTGCCTCAATTTCAAACATCTCACGAAAGCTTTAATTTTCTTTTAGTGGAGAAAAAACAGGTTAAAACTTCGCAGGTATCCCCCTTGAAATACCATCTGCAGACATAAAGCTTCCCCGTCTATAGGAGTCTTCCCTGCCTATCATCCACAATATTTTATGAAATGTGGAAAACAATCCACAAAGCTGCTATTAAAAAATGTCTACCTGACACACACACACAAAGCACTGTGGCTGCCATTCTTAACTGAACTGTTGGAAGGGATAAGTGTGGGCCGGGCTTCACTGCTGTGCTTCCAGTTCCTGTTCCATCATGTACCGATCAGCGCCAGCCCAACACTGTGCTTGAAGACTCAACACACAAGGGAGTGAATCAGCGCTCGAAATACGTTACACAAGTACAACAACGAAGACCTGAGTCGCGTACGGTAACTCTCCACTGGCATGCGTGTCAATGTCGAGCACTAATTAACTCCCTTGTTTGCTGATTCTGCACAAGCGCTCTGGGCTTCGTTCTGTTTCAAAACTGTGCTCGAAACATAACAGAATCGAATACTAATTATATATAAAAAAGATGGGAGGTTTTCATCCCAGCAAAATTCTAACGTTTGCCAGAAATATTAAAATTACTACTGTGTATCTGTGTTTCGTATATAACGCTTTGTGTTTTAATTGCTACTGTGTCTGGTATATAACGCTTTGGGTTTTAATTACTACTGTGTATCTGTGTTTGGTATATAACGCTTTGGGTTTTAACTGCTACTGTGTTTGGTATATAACGCTTTGGGTTTTAATTACTACTGTGTATCTGTGTTTGGTATATAACGCTTTGGGTTTTAATTACTACTGTGTATCTGTGTTTGGTATATAACGCTTTGGGTTTTAATCACTACTGTGTATCTGTGTTTGGTATATAACGCTTTGGGTTTTAATTACTACTGTGTATCTCTGTTTGGTATATAACGCTTTGGGTTTTAAGTACTACTGTGTATCAGTGTTTCGTATATAAAGCCTTGGGTTTTATGACAAACAGTTAATTGTGTGTTCGTCTTCTTCGTCCAGCCATCGTGGCGGGAACGTTTGTGACCAGACTAGTTCGCTGGCAGGAGAGTAAACAACCAACAACCGTCCCTTTGGTTCAACCCGCAGTGAGCTTAACTTTCAATAATCACAAAAAATGATCAGCTCCCCGTTTTGATCACCGCGTATTTAACAAAATTATTACAACTATAACAAAACTATTGCGAAGTAAAAACTTTATAAACAAACAAACAAAAAGCGTAAAGTAAGTAAACATGGTGCTTAACAGTCCACAGAAACCATAAGGCGTTCTTCCCCTTCCTCTTTTCTCCCTGTGACGTCACTGGCGATGACGACGCGCATGTCCGAAAGACTTCAGGCGCATCCGTTCGGCAAGGGCTCTGCCAAACTCCAAGTACTGGTTTACGACATCCTTCCTTCAACCACTGCCGTATTTAGTTACGCCATAGGGTTCAGAAAACTGTCAGCTAACGAGTAGTTTTTTGCTGGTGCTCAAACAGTAGTAAGTTTATTACAAACAACTCAAATTATGTCAGACGTTTGTTTCATAACGGACCATGTTGCTCGCAAAGCTCAAATAAGACCAAAATGATTTGAATAGAGACGGAACCTTTTTTTTTAACCGGGGGTTGAAGCGTCTCATGTTTACGTGCATGCTTTGGCGCTAGGTTGCTTCCACAGTCATAGTAGTACCCGAACCAGTCGGAGGGCGCTAAACAGCGTCGGTGGACAGCAGCGCGGAGATAAAGAGTGCCGCGCCTTCAGTGACGTAACGATATCTGGCAGAGTTTGGAGGAAGGTGCCGGAAAGCGGTGCTGGGAGTGTGGGGCTCTGCGTGCTGCCTTTAGGCGCCGCCCTTGATGCGACCGAGGAAGAAGAGCCCCGCTGCTGCCGCGCTGAGAAGGCAGGCGACAATGGTGAGGGCAAAGCTGTAGCCTAAGTAGTCGCTCAGAGCTGACGAAACTTCTCCAGCCCAAACGGCAAACTCGATCATGGCGCAAAACGCTGCAACAGCAACAACAACAAAGTGGACTGAGTCCGTTTGGCCAAATGAAAGCATGTGTGTGTGTGTGTGTGTGTGTGTGTGCGTGCGTGCGTGCGTGCGTGCGTGCGTGCGTGCGTGCGTGCGTGCGTGCGTGCGCGCGCGTGCGTGCGTGCGTGCTGTGTGTGTGTGTGTGTGTGTGTGTGTGTGTGTGTGTGTGTGTGTGTGTGTGTGTGTGTGTGTGTGTGTGTGTGTGTGTGTGTGTGAGAGACAGACAGACCGAGACAGAGAGACTGACACTGGTATGTTTAACGGAATAGGCCAACAGCCACTTTCAATGGGGAAACAAGAGTGTGTGTTTTTGCTGCTTAACGTCCACGGAGGCAAGAACATTAGGGACGGGGACGAGTGGGAGTTGGGGGACAGAAGAGTGAAACCTCGAAACAGGCGCCAACCCGGAAGACCAAGGCTGCCGTGGACCGCCGCCAGAACAACAAGATGTTAAAGCAGTGTCCGTCCGGCATTGCGCAGCGACCACAACACCACGCAATTGCTGTCCCAACTGCTATGCAGAACAGAGTCACAAAGACAATGTCCGTAGCTCTGCCGATGGGAAACAACTGAAGCAAAAGAAGTCCAACTCTCTCTCTCTCTCTAGCCCAGCACCACCTCCCTGTTCTTGATCTCTTCTGGGCTAGCTTCTTCGTGAGAATCCAGCTCATCTCCCTTGTTTTGATCTCGCCTGGACTCTGCCGAAACAAGAGACTCACAGAGCCCAAAATATACATTCAGTGACATCTTCAGCCAAATCTGCAGGGGGCTAATGCAATCTCTACCAATAATTATATATTTATTACGATGTCTTCATAAGCAGATATATTTGCAGGGCAGCTTTATAGACATCCAAATAAGGTGATACGAGAGACAGAGACAGAGAGAGAGAGAGAGAGAGAGAGAGAGAGAGAGAGAGAGAGACACACACACACACACACACACACACACACACACACACACACACACACACACACACACACACACACACACACACGCTGGCACACACGACACACCGTTCGCGTTCACACACACACACACACACACACACACACACACACACACACACGCACACACACACACGCACACACATGCACACTCACACACACACACACACACACACACACACACACACACACACACACACACACACACACACACACACACACAGGTGGTGATGGTTGGGTGGGAGGGAGGGAGTTGGCAGATGCCGGCGGATGAAGACAACCATCGTCGCCTGTACTGACCTCCTACAGCCGCAGCCACAGGCGCCAGAAGACTGAAGATTTTCTGCTCGTTCATGAAGAAGATGAGCAGGGCACAGGCCAAGGAAGCTGCCATGGCGAGCACCCCTAGTATCCCAAAGGCCTGGCAAGCTTTGAGCCAGTCTGGAACTGTACCACGGACAGAAACACACATAGGGAATTGCACCAAGGATAGAAACACACACAGTGAATGGTACCACGGACAGAAACACACACAGAAAATGGAACCACGGACAGAAACACACACACAGAATTGCACCACGGACAGAAACACATAGAGAGCTAGGAGCGAACTGAACCACGGACAGAAACACACACAGAGAACTGTACCACGGACAGAAACACACGCAGAGTTATGCGTGAACTGTACCATGGACAGAAACACACACAGAGTTAGGCGTGAACTGTACCATGGACAGAAACACACACAGAGTTAGGCGTGAACTGTACCATGGACAGAAACACACAGAGTTAGGCGTGAACTGTACCATGGACAGAAACACACAGAGTTAGGCGTGAACTGTACCACGGACAGAACCACACAGAGAGTTGGGAATGAATTGTACAACGGACAGAAACACTGAGAGGAGTGACATGTACCACGGACAGAAATCCACAGACAGTTGGGAATGAACTGCACAACGGACAGAAACAGAGTGTTTGGAGTGAACTGTACAACGGACAGAAACACGCAGAGTTAGGAGCGAACTGAGCCATAGGCAGAAATAAACGGAGAGTTAGGAGTGAAGTGTACAACGGACAGAAACACACGGAGAGTTAGGAAACGAACTGTATAACGGAAGGAAACACTCGGAGAGTTAGGAGTAAACTGTACGTCGGACAGAAACACACAGATAGTTAGGACTGAACTGCACGTATAACGGACAGAAACATTGAGACAGTTAGGAGTGAACAGCACCACGGGCAGAAACATTTAGACAGTTAGGAGTGAACTGTACCACGAACAGAAACATTTAGACAGTTAGGAGTGAACTGCACCACGGGCAGAAACATTTACAGAGTTAGGAGTGAACTGTACCACGGGCAGAAACATTTAGAGAGTTAGGTGTGAACTGTACCACGGGCAGAAACATTTAGAGAGTTAGGAGTGAACTGTACCACGGGCAGAAACATTTAGAGAGTTAGGAGTGAACTGTACCACGAACAGAAACATTTAGAGAGTTAGAAGTGAACTGTACCACGTGCAGAAACATTTAGAGAGTTAGGAGTGAACTGTACCACGGGCAGAAACATTTAGAGAGTTAGGAGTGAACTGTACCACGGGCAGAAACATTTAGAGAGTTAGGAGTGAACTGTACCACGGGCAGAAACATTTAGAGAGTTAGGTGTGAACTGTACCACGGGCAGAAACATTTAGAGAGTTAGGAGTGAACTGTACCACGGGTAGAAACACAGAACGTCACTTGCTGAGTCCGAAACGCTAAAGGATAAAATTAAAATAAAATAATAAAAATCGGAAACAAGAGTGACTGCTAGCGTTCTGAAACATGATCCAAACAGACAAAAGGTTCAAAAGAACGCTTATTTATTAGGACACAAATACACCTGCACATTTCCGGGGTAATCCCCTTTGTGAAGTTACAAAACGACACTTAAACAAGAGTTAAACGGTGAAAAACGATGGAAAATTAGATGAGAAGCAAAAGAACTTATCTTTTTCTGTAGAGCTATGTTGTTTTCCTGTTCAGTGCTTGGAAGAATGTTGAAGCTTTCATGTGTTGAAGCATATAGTTTGTACCACACTGAGTGTTAGCGTGTAAACTTCATTTTTGGGCGTGTGTGTGTGTGTGTGTGTGTGTGTGTGTGTGTGTGTGTGTGTTTTCCATTTCATGTCTTGGGCGTGGAAGTTTAGTTGTTTCTTTTTTGTTGTTGACTTGTAAACCTTTTCAGCTAGAGACAGAGAGAGAGAGATAGAGAGAGACAGAGAGAAAGAGACAGACAGGCAGGCAGGCAGGCAGACAGACAGGTACGGTGAAACAGGAAATTTCGCCGGTCACTTACTCGAACCGCTAGGGTAGTCTACACAGTTAGAGGCCCCACACACTTTCCAGAGGCCCTGCCCGTAGTCGCTGAATACAAAACAAAACAAGCGTCAAAGAACCATGGAATAATATTGCGCGCCAGACAACATAACTGGGCCATTCTCTTCAAAACTGGACCAAACAGCGAGCCACTTTCCCGATGAAATAAAAACAAATCCAAACATAAATCATTTAACTACCGCTGTATTTCTGATGTAATGTGTTTGGAGAAATGAGGGAAATGCTACCGCATGTGATTGCATCGTTATTTCTTGTGCTGTAAGTATTTGTTGGTACAAATGGCAACATTTTCATAGCTGTCATTTATGACATGGCTAAAGGAAGGAAAGCTGATACAAGCTGATATGTCCTTGAAAGCGTTCATGATTGAATAAAAACAAATTTCATATGAAAGAAGTGGGTAGCTCTTACATATAAATACTGTTTATTGTGTGTTGCTTCCAACGTGAGCCGGTTTGGCCTAGAGCGGTAAGGCGTTAGGCTGGTAAGCGGAAGGACCTCGGTTAGATACCGCTGCGGCTCTCCTTTCTCTTCAAAAAGGTTGTAGTTTGTGGACACTGTCATGTGACTTTGTCCATCACTTTCTACTGAAACATTACAATGGCTCTCATCGCTGCCCATCTTAATGCAGGAATCATTCTGGTGGTGACAGAGTAGTGTTATGTATATAATCTCCCTCTTCCCCTACCGCCATACCCCCTTCCCCGACTTCCCTAATAAGCCTTGCGGTTTCTGTGGACGTTAAGCACCATGTTTACTAGTTGCTTCCTACTAACAGCTCCAAACAAATAAAAGATTTGTGTCTCCCACGTTACCGATGGTGTCTTGTCATTGGTGTGTATCACGATATCATGACTTGTTCACAACAAAAACTAATGATTTTTGTCCCCCGTCTGTTCGGTACATGACCATACATTTCCCCTTGTCTTTTTTGCTTGGTTGATGATATGAGATGAGATACCAAATATATTTCAGTCATTTCTATAGTGGAGGTTTAGGTGATGTCTTAAAATGGTGGAACGTGCGAGCACACAAAAGATTTTTTTTTTTTTTTAAATACCACTGACTTCCGTCCTACCCTTACGTACGAGTCCACATCAGCTGACTTGCGGCAGCAATTTTTGACCTCTTTTTACACTGTGTGTGATTATATTATTTGCCCACAAAAGGGAAAGCATTGTGGTGTCTTCAGAGGTGAGGGCAGAAACGCGCGAGACAAATATTTGTTCCCAGTCGGTTGAGTGTTCTTAGGCAACCTTTCTTAACCAAACTTGGTAGTGTGGTGCACCATCATGAGCGGGAATGTCGTTCGAAAAAAATGGGTTTCTGTTTTCAAGGTCAAGATCAAGGTCACAACAAGGGCTTATATAAATACGATGGTTTCTACCATATCTTTTATTAGTTCTAAACTAATGAGTCTTTTGCAACCAAACTCATTCTGATGATAGATCATAAGCAGTCAAAAAGTGTCCAAGTAAAGTATTGGATTGCTATGTTTGAGGTCAATGTCATAGCCAAGACTAAACAGTTCAATTAATGTTATTTTGGATGATATCTTTTGAATCGCTGAACCTTTTGTAACCAAACCCAGTATGGTGACACATCATTATAAGCCAGAGTGTCATGTGCAAAACATGGGCTGCTATCTTCAACGTCAAGGTCACAGTAACTGAATTTGGGTTCATATAATGAAATGACAATTTCTGTTACATGTTCTGAACTGACCTTGTTGTGACCAACTTAGTTTGACAGTGCATGTTCATAATCTGGAGTATCTTGTGAAAAGGTTACTTTGCTGTATTCAAGGTCAAGGTCACCGTGAAGGTTCGGAACTTCATTGAATGTTTGTCCGGACAATATCTCTGATCGATTAAAGTTAGTATGGTGATGCATCATCATGAGCCAGAGTATGATACGGAAATTGATTTGGCTATTTTCAAGGTCAAAGCCACAATTGTTTCTACTAGATCTTCAGCAATACTGAAACTTTTTCAATCCAAATAAGTTTTCTGATACACCGTCACAAGACGGGGTAAGAAACCGTGAACAGATTTTATCGCTTTACGCAGGGCGTGAGACAGAGGATATTGCTTGGGTGACTACGGATCAGATTGTTGCTACTCTTGGCCATCCTGATGTATGTCAAGCAGGGGTCAGTACCGGTTCCAATCAGGAAAATGTGGAAAGAACATTGCCTTTGTTGATTGTTATATCCTTTTTCATTTGTAATGGTGTCTACGTAGTCTATGAGACAGAATACTTATTAACTGCGACTGGTTCCTAATTAACAGAATACTAATTAACTTTAGAAAGCAAGAAACAAATATCACTCTGACATGGGTCTAAATATAAGGTGCAGAACAATAGTGCAACACATCTCCCCTCCTCCAAATTACTTTGCAAAAGAAAGGAAAACTAAGAAAAAGAAATGTGTGATCTATTTATTCCTTGCGTGACTGAAAATCGAAAAATAAATTTAAAGCAAGCGTTAAAGACGCAGGAAAAGAAAAAGAAAATCTATAAAATAAAATAAAAGGATGCAGTGACAGACACTCCTTCGTTTATTATGAAATATTGTATAATAATAAAGGCAAGGGTCAAACTGGCCACTGAGCCGACTCCATTCATGCATTTCTGGGGTCTTCTGTAACACACGAGACATTGACTGATGACGTAACATGATGCACAATTAACCCAGTTCCTGCCATCCTGTTAATTTTTTTTTTTTCTATTTATGTACACAGGAGATGTCAAGCTTTCATTTCCAAATATTTATTTTGTAAATCACACTTTGAACTTTTACCCTCTATGTCACCATTTTGACCAGTTCTCAGTAATATATATTACAATGACTAGATTAACCAGTTAAACCAAAGCAAAATAGAATACAGACAGGTCATGAATGTTACACTGCCACCGAGTCAGTCAGCCAGGTGTGAATGCAAAAAAAACAACACTATAATTCTAATTGGTTGGCCCACTTGCATGCTATTTGTAGGTATACTGACACTTGAAAAGAATATGAAGGAGCAATGGTGCCCACATCCACAATTATCAACAACCAGCACTCTACTCTTGTAAGATGGCACTTGGGGTGACCATTAATACAAACGGACAGTAGTCTATCACTGTAGCAGACAACTTCCACATATGGCAGCTGATAGTCTAGCCACCTCTCTATTAAGCATCGCAACTTACGAATATGTTACACTTTACACATGATTGTCTTGCATTTTAGGAATCTATTGACTAGATACTCCCTTAAATTGCAATTAACTTCACATACTAGGCCTAGCCTAGTACCACACATCCTACAGTACTGGACTGAGGTTGATACATCATAGTGTTACTGTAATTCTCCTGTTAATGACCACATCCTAAGTCCAATTACATTACTCAATTTGGCATTCCACCAGGACATTATTCATAACAGCAGCATGACTGAATAAACAAAACAACCTGAACACGTGGCAGTGCGTATCAAACTAATCAACACATACATAGTATCATACATCAAAGCATACACAACACAACAACTGAGCAAATGGCTATCCAACTTACTGGCAACGAGGCGATTCTCCCGCACTTGTGGCTGAAATGTAGTCATGGACCCAGGCCAAAGGAACTATTAATTCAAGATGGCTGCCACCTGCTGCACTCGCCTCTTATATATATCAGCTGGGCGGACCACACGGACAGCACTGTCCAGCAAAATCTGTGCAGGCTGCCTGAGGCACTTCAAACTACTAGCTTGTGTTTCTTCTAACTTTTGATTGGGCCCTAACTCAAAAAGTACTAAACACATTATAACGCGGTTTAAAATGCCAAAAACTGCGGACCATTATCTCTTTATCTATCAAAAATTATTCTTGTTATCTAGTCTATCAAATGAAGCTAAAATAAGATTAACTTTGTGAGCCCAGCCGTGGAACCACATTCGCAGCGATTAACCTCAAATTAATTAACTGCAGCATAACCTATACCCCTAAACACTATTACAGGTTTGAACCTAGGGCCCTAAAATACACCAAACATTCACTATATATGCAAGTCCTCCTACTTATTTACCTAAAAATAAAAAAATAAGCCTGGGTAACAAACACACACACCAAATTCGGCGCCAGACTCAAAGTTCTGCAACCGATTAAATCTGCAAATCCCAAATCTATCTAATCTAAGCCCTGTTCCTACTTCTATAAAATATTTTGAAAGTCTACATAATAAATATTAGCTATAAATATATAAAATTACAATAAATATCTAATTTCTAAAGTTTTATAAACTTATAAATAAATACGTCATTGCGGCTGTAAAGCCGCCGGCAATAAAAAACAAAATGGCCGCCAACATCGTCTGCTACTATGATTTCGCCCACAAGCCAGGAATTTTGGTGTTACCAGTAGTTAGAAATAGAATTGGAAAAAAATACACAAACTAGCAGACTGTCACATATATATATATATTATCATCTCAAAGCTGCAGAGGCAAAATATTTACAATACAAATAAGAGGATGTACCTCTGGTGGAGTTTATGCACCTTGTAGTGTGTTTTTCCCCACACGCATGTCAGGTGAGAATTACCGTAGGCAACTCAGGTCTTTGTTGTTGTGTTTGTGTGATGTGACGTCTTTCGAGCGCTAATTAACTCCCTCGTGTATTGATTCTGCAGAGGCAAAAGTTAGCAATGGCTAATTCAAAATGACTAAATAAAAAATGCGGCTCCTGACGCTAAAACAGGCATGCACTTCCTCGAAAGCCGGTTTTTATCGGAGGATTTCGCTGTGACAAAAATTTTTTTTACACGTTAGGTGTAAGCGCCATACAAACATGCAGCGCAATAGTTAGACAGTGGTGGGGCAGCGCCTTGCTCAATAACACACACAGCGGAATGCGGCCAGGGCGGTCGGTCTGCCCCTGTTTGGCCGACGCGTGGGATAGTAAGGAACAACGTCTGACCTAAACTCCAAGCACTGATTTACGACATCCTTCCTTAAACCACTGCCGTATTTAGTTACGCCATAGGGTCCAGAAAACTGTCAACTAACGAGCAGTTTTTCGTAAGTAAGTAATAAGTTTGTTATAAACAACTCAAATAAAACAAGGCGTATGATTTATAGCCGCCAACAAAGTTTACACCAGCTCAAATAAAACCACAGTCGTTTGAATCGAGACGGAACTCTTTCTTTCACCCGGGGTGGATGCGTGTCATGTTTAGCCTACACAGGTTTTTATTGAGGTTATCGTAGTTTTGAAACGTGTGGCGTGCCGACAGGGGGAGTGGTTTAGGGGATGGGGGTGGGGAGGGGGTACACACAAACCAGGACTGTAAGGTGGGGGTACACACAAGCAGGAATGTAAGGTGGGGGTACACACAAGCAAGAATGTAAGGTGGGGGTACACATAAGCAGGAATGTAAGGTGGGGGTAGACACAAGCTGGGATGTCGGTCACGCCTATTCCATTCACACCAGCACGTTCCTGGCAACACCAAGCCGATCTTACCATTCAGCCACAACCTGTAATGCAAATCTGCACAGTTTTCTTGTCCTACAGTGAGAAAGAATCCGACCTACCCTCGTAGCTTGCATAATCTCTTTCTCTATCTCGACCTGACTTTTATCATGATAAGAACTTTAAACACATAGTCATTTTTCTTTTGATTATATTGTAGGGGGGCGGGGTAGGGACTGAGGGAAGCAGGTTGGAAGCATGGATGAAGAGTCACAAGTCAGAGGTTGCTATAACATAACTTTTATTTGCACCAACCACCAAACAGTGTCTTTGTTGGAAAAGACACAAGCAAACTAAACATTTAGAACATGAAAGCAAATGTAAATGTGAGCAAGCGCTCTTCAAGAGTTGTACGTTTTTACAATAATCCCGCCCCGCTTAACGGATCAATGCAATTTCATTACTGTACTTTAGTAACCCGGGAACCGGAGCAGACGACGCTTTTGTTTTGAAGCGCGGCGTGTGGCGTAACGCCACATGGCCTTCACACAGCCGACCGGCGATAGCCGCCAGTGCGCGCCTTTTTCAAATCTGTTTTTTTCCCTTAACATTTTGACCGCTTGTTTGTTTACCTACTCTTTGTCCATCTAGTCCTTTTTATGCACTAAGCTATATATAATATAATTTGGCATCTTAGAATGTTTATTTAACGTTTATTCAGACGCCGGATCGAGCTTAATTAGTAGCCGATGCCTCTCTAGGTCCATTCTTTTATAGCCGTCGTCTGCATGGCGCGCTTTGTTTAGTACTAGTAAATGGTAGTGAAATGTTGTTTTGATTCGATTAAAGTAATTCTGTGTCGATCAAGGCGTTGTCGTATAGTATTTTGCTTAGCTGACTTCATGTTTAGTGTTTATTTTGGACTGAAATTACCTTATTAAGTATTGTGTACTGTAGAAGCTAAGTTGTATTCATAGACTACTTAATCTCACTATCAGCGCTGCTGCGACTAAGGTTACGCGCCCCAGGCGAAAGTTCGCACCGATTGTTTTAATACTAGTCTTTGAGTTTGTCTTGCTTCTCTTACAGAGCGTTGTATTGTAATTGTTATGTACCATTTTAACGTTCGTTCGTTCGTTCTGTTTTTGCTTAATGTCCTCAGATGCCAAAAGCATATTAGGGACAAAGATCCATTTTAACCGTGGGAGCATGCTCTTTATTCCGATGTAAGTTTTAGTGACATTTATATTTTGTACATTGTGTTAGTTGTGATTTAGTTGTACGAATCTGTATATAGACAGGCGCAAGACACGCTTCCCACTCTTGTTGTAAATAAAATAAGTCATGTGTGTACATTTTGTTTATACGGTTTAAAAGATGGTAACTGTAGCTTTTATTTGATGTTTTTGATGTTTTAATTAGTTTAGTTATTGTAGAGGAAAGTGTATTTGTGCGGGCCAGGGAAACACAATTGTCAGCCATTTTGTGGTCCAGAGGGCCGTTTTTACTGTAGCGATAGCGTGTGTTCCCTGTGGCCCACGCCGTTCTCTTATCTATGCGTGAGCGTGATGATTTTGGGTGTGCTGAAAACTGTCTGCGGCTGAACAAGTAAAAACTGATCGCTGCCATACGCCTGCTGTGGTCTCCACTTTATTGACTCCGCTGCCTGTGTCTTGTCCTTTGACCACTCTACACCATTACATAAAGTCTAAACAACAGCAATTATCTAATCACGTAAATACAGTAACCATGTAGTTTACCTGTAGGTTGCCATAATACATGATGGTAACTGTGACAAAATGATTAATAATCAAGAACATAAACTGTGTGCATGTCCGAGTCTTGCACTTAAAACCCGTATCTCACAGTGTCGCGGTGAGTATACAAGAGACGGCCAGTCAATTAACTGATGAACTCCCAGTATATAATAGTATACAATAAAGTAACAGTGAAAAATACGGATTACCAAGATCAGTCTTAACTAAACGGGGAAGAGTGAGATAACTGTTACAGCAGTTCCACTTAAGCACACAACGAGACGGACAGTGACTCGGGTGGCACTTGGGACCATGGCATGAGCGGGAGGAAGTCAGTCATAAACTGACCGGCTCCAGCCTCGTTACTCAACGCGTGTACATGTCACTGTTACTGACTAGCAGAGCATATCTGTGAACAACGTCAAGGGTCTTACTGACGCAGTAGCGCATTAAGAATCTCAGCTGCTGATCTGGCTGCGTCTGTCTGCTCGGTTAGTGAACTTAATTGACACTACTGACGCGCATCACCGGCCAGTTCGGGTACACGCACAAAGACCCGGCCATACAAAAGCCAAATCAAAACAGAAATAACACGTCTCACAGTTTATACAATCACCCCTATGTACTAAACCATATTCAACTAGTAAAATTAACATTCCACAACTATGAAGTCAACATCTTCAAAGTGTTAGCCATAATATACCACCGATTTCATGTAGAAACATAGATCGGTAGGAAACTAAACAAATAAGTTATGCCGCACAGAGATCTGCATGGCCGCATTGACAAAGTAGCCATACTTTAGAGGGATAACTTTGCATCGGCAAAGCATCACTCAAACTGAACATCCAACAATGGCATCATAACATACTAGCTGCATATCAGCTAACCAAGGTTAGCTGCCTACATTTTGGAAGCACTGGTCATCTTGTGGCATAAAAGCGTAAGATTTGAACACACATACAATGTACACTGACGCCATGGCGGCTGCAAGCAGGCGGCAATCTGACGCCGAAATTACCCACGTGTTCAAGAACCAAAATCAAGGCACGTTGTGAACATGGTAACACTAAAGAAACATACATTATTTACATCAAAATGAGAAATAACAGAACAACAAGCCATAGAAAAATAACTGTTTACAGACTCTCCACTGAATCAGATGCATAGGCAGCAGCTCGAACTATTACTGACGACCTGCTACTGCAGGGACACTGGGGGAAAGAGGACGCAGCGGGCCACGTGACAGTTACCGTAGGCAACTCAGGTCTTTGTTGTTGTGTTTGTGTCAGGTGACGTCTTTCGAGCGTTAATTAACTCCCTTGTGTGTTGATTCTGCAGAGGCAAAAGTTAGCAATGGCTAATTCAAAATGACTAATTAAAAAAATGAGGCGACTGACGTTAAAACACTCAGGCGTGCACTTCCTCAAAAGCACAGTTTTCACCAGAAAGACAAAAGACGGGAAAGACAAAATGAACAATGAAAAGACCAAACTGAACCTGTCCAGCCAATATCAAGAAGGACTCAGATTTACGTTGAGTTGCACTTCAAGCTATCCTGTTGACTCTGTGTGTGTGTGTGTGTGTGTGTGTGTGTGTGTGTGTGTGTGTGTGTGTGTGTGTGTGTGTGTGCGTGCGTGCATGCGTGCGTGTGTATGTGTGTGTGGTGTGTGCATGCGTGTGTGTGTGTGTGTGTGTGCGTGCGTGCGTGCGTGTGTGTGTGTGTGTGTAGTGTGTGCATGCGTGTGTGTGTGTGTGTATGTGTGTGTGTGTGTGTGTGTGTGTGTGTGCGTGTGTGTGTGTGTGTGTAGTGTGTGCATGCGTGTGTGTGTGTGTGTGTGTGTGTGTGTGTGTGTGTGTGGTGCGTGCGTGCGTGCGTGCGTGCGTGCGCACGCTGGCACGCTCTCGGAACTTTGTTTTGACTGTGTTTTGGTTCTTTGACTTGAATGGGCTATGTTCTCCGTTCTGACGAGAGAAAAAAAGCACATAAAAGCTAGAATACCTTATTATTGCATACAATTTTGAGCCTGATTAGTTACACGAATAATTACGATAAGTCTTGTAGAGACCGGGTACCTTTTAAACATCCACACGTGCAATTCTGAGCGTACGAGAGCGGGCACGTACTCACACGCACAGTGGCAGAGCAGGTTCAACGCTGATAGTACACTGAATTACAGAACGACCGAGAGGTTTCGAATTTTTACTTCTGGTATTTGGATAATACCTCAAGTCAAATGTTGGGAAACTTGGGGGCCGTGCTGAAGGACAAGGCGAATACAGTGGGGTCTTTTTCTGTTTGGGCATATGACATACAAAGTTTGCTTATTCCTGTAACGAGTAGCATGAATTAAAAAACAAACAACATCTTTGTTACAAAGATACATACATGGGGTATTCGAGGACATGCGGCATTGGTGCATTCAACATTTCATAAGTGAAATGAAATGAAAGAACATACTGGATGACGAAAGGTAAATACATATAGTATCCGAAGACTACAATCTTGAGATTATACACATAAATTATGTGGATTCTAGGACATATTTTGTTGAGAACATTAGTCTGCACAAAAAGGTCTGCAAGGCTCCTACCTGGAAGAGAAACCTGAACATAAGCAGCTCATCTAAGCATTAGATTCCTCAGTTATTTTCCTAAATATATCAGACATGGATTTTTCTTTAGTTTGTGGGAAACACGGTAGAGCAAGTGACCTCTTGGACAAACTTTTTTTTACGCCCAGTTCAGTATAGGTTTATTTTTTCGTTTTTTCTTGTTCTCCATTAAAAAAAAAAGAAAAAAAAAAAGAGGATTCCCTGTGCAATATCATTAAGTTTTGAATATTTTCGATTCCGGACGCCCTGTGCAATATGATTAGATTTTGATTTAAAAACATTCTTGCAATATTGTTTTTTTCTTCTTTTTTCTTACTAAAATCAACCGCAACATATAATATATAGACAGCACTGAGAGAGAGAGAGAGAGAGAGAGAGAGAGAGAGAGAGAGAGAGAGAGAGAGAGAGAGAGAGAGAGAGAGAGAGAGAGAGAGAGAGAGACAGACAGACAGACAGACAGACAGACAGACAGACAGACAGACAGACAGACAGACAGACAGACAGACAGACAGACAGACAGACAGACAGACAGACAGACAGACATAGAACTCGAACTCGAACTCGAAAACTTTATTTTACAAGGATTGTAGTCTAGGTTCAGTCAAAAACCTGTCTAACAACTAGTCCTTGCTAAACTACTGATAAATAGATATCAAATTACAGGCACTACTTATATACATAATTTGGGCATGGATGAGTGAGTGAAACGTTATACATGAGAATTTCCACACAAAACATAGTGTGCTCACAGCGCCAGATAAGAGAGAGAGAGAAAGAGAGAGAGAGAGAGAGAGAGAGAGAGAGAGAGAGAGAGAGAGAGAGAGAGAGAGAGACAGAGACAGAGACAGAGACAGAGACAGAGACAGAGACAGAGACAGAGACAGAGAGACAGAGACAGACAGACAGACAGACAGACATAGACAGAGACAGAAACAGAAACAGAGACACAGATCTGCCTTTGTTTGGCTGATGTGTACCCTGATGTGTGATAGTGGGGAAGAATATTTTGGCAGTAGCGAGAACTTATTTCGCAGTGGCCACGAAAATGACACCATCATATAGTGTTTCCGTGCTCGGAACAGATTCGTTTCTGGAAAACTGACTGAAACGAGGGACGCCGCTCAAAGCCAATTTTCTCGAAATTCAGTAATGCGCACACACACACACACACACACACACACACACACACACACACTCACACACACACACACACACACACACACACACACACACACACACACACACACACACACACACACACACATACACACAACTATTATTGCCCGCAAACCTTCCGGCAGCTTGTTATAAAACGTTTTATCCAGGAAGTCAGCTGACTTTCAAATGAGGGCGTGTTGATCGAATTGCGAGTCAAGGAGAAATGTGAAACGAACTATCCCAGTTTGAAAAACCAAACAAATCTCAATCAAAAATGGCTGCAAGCGTACCGAGAAAAATCAAAACACGCAAGCGGTTAGAACGAACGCTATTTTAATCGGACAATACATGTGCAAATGTTAGAACGAACGCTATTTTAATCGGACAATACATGTGCAAATGTTCAGTTCAAGCACTTTTTTCAAGCTGCAAACAGACACTAACACTGTAACGAAACATGATATGAACTAAAAATCTGACCACCTATCTTTCGAGTGCTGCCGAAGTTTGTTGTGGAATCTCTACCATTGCAACCGGAAGGTAAGTCTAGTAGCCTACACAGGTTTTATTGAGGTCATCGTAGTTTTGAAACGTGTGGCGTGCCGACTGGGGGAGTGGTGTAG
>OY757556.1:9404386-9422618 GCA_963584105.1 Alviniconcha strummeri
ATCGGCAAAGCATCACTCAAACTGAGCATCCGACAATGGCAACATAAAATACTAGCTACATATCAGCTAACCAAGGTTAGCTGCATACATTTTGGAAACACCGGTCATCTAGTGGCATAAAGGCTGAACCTGTAAACGCACAAACAATGTATACTGACGCCATGGCGGCTGCAACCAGGCGGCAATCTGATGCCGAAATTACCTATATGTTCAAGAACCAAAATCAAGGCACGTTGTGAACATGGTAACATCATAAACATACATTATTTACATCAGTAGAATAGAATAACAAGCCATAGAAAAATAACTACTTACAGGCTCTCCCCTGTGATGAACACATGAACACCGGCCGCAACAGTAAACAAACACCTGCCTCTGCAGGGACACTGGGGGGAAAAGGGACGCTGCCGGCCCAGCACACAACTTTTAACACCTTAGATAATTGGGGCCATAAAACCTCCACCCAATCAAAAAGGAAAAGGACAGGAAAGAAAAAGATTAAATGGTCATGGCCCGGAACATGTATACAATACACTCGGTTACACTTGTACGGACTGTGCATCGGCAGAGAGGGGCGTGCTTGTTAAGGACAGAACAGAGATGGTTACTGTAGTCACTGACTGAACTGACTGGTGAGACAGCGTGAGAGATCTTGTTTAAAGGCGCCGGTGTCAATCTTTCTGAGGCATCGGTACGAAAAGTTTCAGGTTTTTGTTCGGGTACAGATACAGCAAGTTTGCACAAGATGGCTGTGTGGTCAGATGTTAGTCCATGGAATAGTTTTGTAGAAATGAGGATGTTATTACTTTGCTTGGAAAACACTAAGTCGAGCAGATGGCCTTGGTTGTGAGTAGGTTCAGAAACGGACTGGGTTTGGTTAAACATGTCTATGATATCGTGTAGTTTTCTGGAGTTGTTGTTTTCTACGTTTTCAAAATGAAAGTTAAAGTCACCCATAAGGAGTGTTTTGCCGGGCAGATTGTCAGAGTGTTCAAGGAAGTCGGAAAACTGATCGAAAAACATGGAGTCAGAGAATTTGTTCTTTTTGCTGGGTGGAGGGCGGTAGATACAGAACAAGTTGGTTAGTTGCTTGTAGTATGTTAGAGTCAGCTGAGCGGTTTCAAAGCAGGAGTGCTGAACAGGAAAGGACGAAGTGGTAGCGACATGCGGTTTAAAAGAGTCCCTTATGACGAAGGCGATCCCCCCCGCCTTTTGCGCCGGACCCCCCTGCAGAGCGGGGGAAGGAGAGGACCGAGTCGGCTATCCCGAAACCTGACGCCGGTTAGACAGGCCATTGCTATTACTGACCACGGGAGACGTACAGGTGCAGACTGCCCAGGTAAGGGGGTCCATAGTTCAGGAGCTGTGTGAGAGTCGAGGTGGCCGTCCTGGGCCGTCCGTCCTAACGAGCCTTCTAGTTTCCGTGGACGTAAAGCTATACTGAACCATGCTTCGGTATTGGTCTCAGCTTGTCCCTAATATGTCAGCTGACATCTGAGGACATTAAGCAACACTACCTAAGGGGGTCGTCACGCAGTCCCTGCTGGCGTGATGAAGACAGAACGTCGTGTTGGCGTGACAAGGACGGGGTGTGTTGGCGTGACAAGGACGGGGCGTGACAAGGACGGGGCGTGTTGGCGTGACAAGGACGGAACGTGTTGACGTGACAAGAACGACACGTGTTGGCGTGACAAGGACGGAACGTGTTGGCGTGACAAAGACGGAACGTGTTGCTGTCTCAACACACAAGGGAGTTAATAAGTGCTCGAAATACGTAACACAAGTACAACAACAAAGACCTGAGTCTCATACGGTAACTCTCACCTGGCATGCGCGTAAATACACGGTACATAAACTCCACCAGAGGTACATCAGAAGGTGTACCTCATTGTTCACATAAACTCCACCAGAGGTACATCCTCTGATGTACCTCTGGAGAGGATGTACCTCTGGGGTTTACGTACCTTGTATTTACACACATGCCAGGAGAGTTACCGTAGGCGACTCAGGTCTTTGTTGTTGTACTTGTGTGACGTATTCCGAGTGCTAATAATTAACTCCTATGTGTGTTGATTCTGCACGAGCGCTCTGGGCCTCGTTCTCAGTGTTTGAGATTTGTGTTGCTGTCTGCCAGGTCGGCTCATACGTAGGTGGTTCTGAGTCACGGCAGTCGCATTACCCGTATAAAGAGCTCTATCTTCTTTCAAGTCGCTTGAGGCGACGTCAACACGTTTTCCGTTTGTGGGCTTCAAGAGAAAAAAGAGAAAGGGGGGGGGGGGGGGAGGGAAGAAAGAAACCGGAAAAGGAAAAGAAAAGAAAAAAAGAGTGTATGCATACTTTCGTTTCAACTTCAGAGGTAGCAGATCAGGCGCACCCCCCCCCCCCCCCACCTCCACCACCCCCCGTCCTCTCAGAAATCAACAACAAAACAACAATAGCCGACAACAACAACAACAAAGGCTAACGGTTAGTTTTAAGCAGTACCATCAGTTTCAGCTCTGTTCTGTGTGCGTGTGCATGCATGCGAACGTAAAGTGTACTTTCCTTTCAACCAGGAAAACCCCAGAAGAGACAGATACCACAGCTAGAAAGCCGAACCGACAAACACACCTTACTCCCTCTACGGAAACGTATTCAAGGCTGAAGGGGCGGGGTTTCTCGTTAACTTGCCGCTCCTGCCATCAACCGCCCTAACTGAGACAACGGTCTGCAGTGACGCACCGCCGCTGACGCGGTGACCTCGCCGAGCAACCGTGGCCGCAGTGACAAACGTTGAGCTGCAAGCACAAGAGTGTTCCAATCTCCTGTCGGCCTCTCACAACGCACGCGCTGCTCTCTTTTACAGACATCTGTTGCTGGATGCCTCTTGATACACCAGCGAGGAAGCAGTTTAGTATATGACCGACGGGTCCTGTCGGTAGAAATGGACAGTGTACACACACACACACACACACACACACACACACACACACACACACACACACACACACACACACACACACACACACACACACACATATATATACACTTGAATACACTCGCGCGCGCGCGCGCTCACAGACAGACACACACACAATCGCGCGCGTGTGTTTGCGCGCACGCACACGCAAACACACACATGCACACTCATACAGGCACGCACGCACGCACTCACGCACACACACATACACACACACACACACACACACACACACACACACACACACACACACACACACACACACACACACAGTAATAAACTAAATAACTTACTCACTAACTCACTCACTCACTCACTAACCAACTTCGTGTACAGGCCAACCTGCGACTTCAGAGAGAAACCGCGAAACGTTATTCTCCTCCTTATCCCTCAATCACCCCTCCCCCTCCCCTCCCGCGCCCCCTTCCCCCCCCCTCCCCTTATCCCTCTCGCACTCCCTTACCCCCCCCCTCCCGCACCCCCTTAGCCGTCTCGCACCCCCTCCCCCCTCCCTCCCCCCTTCCTTCCACCACCATTCCGGCGCTTGCGTAAACATGTCGCCAAATTTCAGTGTGCAGCCCTTGTCGAAAAAGAAATCGGGGCCGCGTTGCCTTTCCGGTGAAGGTCTTTTTCCTCTTGTCTGTAGGCGACCAGCTTCTTTATGTCAATAATAAAAGGACACGTTCACCCCGAGGGCACATCCTGTCCCTAGTAAGCCTTGGGGTTTCTGTGGGCGTTAAGCACCGTGTTTACTTACTTACTGACTGAGGGCATAAGGTGATAAAGTGGGAAAATGAATGAGATGACACAGATCAATGAAAAATGAAATAAAACGTGCATGGTTGTTTCGTGAACACAGAACGCGCGGAGACGGCATCAGTTATACGTGGCACCAGCTCTGCCAGCGCTGTAAGTACACCACTTGGGTGGATATTCAAAAACGCGCTATAAAAAAGCCATTCACTCATGCAGAATCACATGCGAGCGCAGTCAGTCTGCTCGAGATGAGTTGATGCTTAATGTCCTCAGATGTCATTTGACATATTAGGGACAAGCTGTGACCAATGCCGAAGCACGGTTCAATAAAATCCACATATGTAAGGTGTATGCGTGTTTAGCTGTAACCTGCCACCTGCACTTTCTGGCAGAATGACCGGGATTTTTTACGTGCTACTGCGGTAACACGGGGGTGGAACGGATACCGAAATCAGAGTCAGCACTGAAAGTCGACCCTGGAGAAGAAAATTCTCCCGCCGTTCCAGCAGGGATTCGAACCCGCGACCTTTCAATCACGAGTCCGGTGCTCTAACCACTGAGCTATCCCCGCCCCCAAGTCTGCTCGAGAGCGGAGAATAGCGCTATATATGTCAGCAAGTGTTCCGCAAGCATAACACCCATTCAGACAGTATTCTTCCACCCATTCAGGCAGTATTCTTCCACCCATTCAGACAGTATTTTTCCACCCGTTCAGGCAGTATTGACAAAACAAAGTTGCTGCTCTAGCTAGGCTACACTCGGGCTATTTCAGACGTGAACGCTATTCACTGTCTGGGTTACAAGAGATCCTGTAATCTCTTGGAGAGTTACTATAGGCGACTCAGGTCTTTGTTGTTGTCTTTGCCCGCTGGGCCAAGAAAAATTCCGTGACACTGGATTGCATAGGTCAATGCTAGTGTGTCAGTGTGTTTGTGTGTGTGTGTGTGTGTGTGTGTGTGTGTGTGTGTGTGTGTGTGTGTGTGTGTGTGTGTGTGTGTGTGTGTGTGTGTGTGTGTGTGTGTGCATATAATGCCTTACGTAAATTGTTTTGGTAGGACTGTCCCCTACCTGTGTATAGAATATTGTATTTAGGTGAATATGTATGATGTGAGTGCTCAGGGCGTTTATGAGCGCATGATGAATGGATATTATTATTATTATAGTTATGCATTAAGCTTGTTTGCCCCCGAGTTGTCTCGGAAGAGGTACTGGCGGGGACAGCAATCATGGGAGGTTGGGGGACAGAGGGAGACTATACCCAACTAGCTATCACCACCACCAGACTGACTCCCGCATTCCCGCAGCGATGAGAGCCATTTCCCTGTTTCATTAGGCCTCATCGTGATGGACAAAGTCGCATGACAGCATCCCCAGACCGTGACACAACTTTTTGAAGAGAGAAAGAGACAGGAGAGCCGGACCGGATTCGAACCGAGGTCCCTCTGTTTACCAGTCTAGGCCATACCGCTGGGCCAAACCGGCTCACGTCGATCGGTAGCTGCTGCTGCTGCTACTGCTGCTGCTGCTGCTGAATATGATGATGATGATGATGATGATGATGATGATGTGGGGCTAATGTCCTCACATGTGGGGCTGACATGACTGGGAGCAAAAGGAAGTAAACATAGTGCTTAACCCCTTCACTGTCCCAGCCTTTAACATTTGCCGCAAAGATGCAGGGACGTGCCTGCAGACAGTGTGTTTTCCGGCCCTCTAGCACATCTACTTTCAGTACTATGCGTGGCGATGAAACTCCTTTCACACGCCAGGGGAAAAGAAGACAAAAAGGATTAAGGGTTTCAGATTTCGCACTGTTATTGGTTGTTTTCAAATGACATTATGGCAGTGAAGCGGTTAACGTCCACATAAACCATAAGGCTTATTAGGGACGGGGAGAAAGGGGGCCGGGGAGGGGGGTATGGCGATGAGGGAAAAAGATTGTTATTATATACCTGCTGTCACCACCAGAATGACGCCTGCATGTAGATGGGCAGCGATGAGAGCCATTTTAATGTTTCATTAATTGTGAGGGACAAATTCACAAGACTGTCTCCACAGACCACAACCTTTTTAAAGAGAAAGAAGAGTCGAAGCGGAATCGAACCGAGGCCCTTTTTTCTTACTAGCCTAACGCCTTACCGCTAGACCAAACGGACTGACGTCGACCGGAAGCTGCTGCTGTTGATGATGTGGGATTAACCCTTTCGCTACCATGCTTGTTTGGGACAAAGTCACATGACACACAAGCTTTCGGGAAACGACCAGATTTATTTTGAAATCACTAAGGAAAAAACAAACAAACAAAAACACACCCCTTCACATGAACACGTTAAAGGATTTCTATCAGAATGCACAGTAACTAAAGTAGACTTGTTATAGGACCGTGACGTATGCTGTTTGCAGGCGTGTCAGTATTTGTGCACTTTTCAACCCGCCAATTTTACAGGCTGACAGTGAATTAAGGCGTTAACGTCCTCAGGTGTCGGGCTGACATGACTGGTAGCTGCTGCTGCTGTTGTGTTGCTTAATGTCGGTTGACATATTAGGGACAAGCTGAGACAGATGCGTGAGCATGGTTCAATGTTGCAATGCTTTACGTCCACGGAAACCGTAAGGTTCGTTAGGACGTCCACCTCGACTTTCACACAGCTCCTGAACTCTGACTGGTACTAAGTGGTAGCTGCTGATGATGATGAGTTGATGCTTAATGTCCTCAGATGTCATTTGACATATTAGGGACAAGTTGTGACCAATGCCGAAGCACGGTTCAATAAAATATACATACGTAAGGTGTATGCGTGTTTAGCTGTAACCTGCCACCTGCACTTTTTGGCAGAATGACCGGGATTTTTTACGTGCTACTGTGGTAACACGGGGGTGGAACGGATACCGAAATAAGAGTCAGCACAGAAAGTCGACCCTGGAGAAGAAAATTCTCCCGCCGTTCCAGCAGGGATTCGAACCCGCGACCTTTCAATCACGAGTCCGGTGCTCTAACCACTGAGCTATCCCCGCCCCCTAAGTGGTAGCATTGCAGGCAAGGAATTTGTACACTGACACGGACACGCTCCGTGACGGCGGCCGAACCCGCTCCCCCTCCCCCGGCGACTCCTGCCTCGCCAGCAACACTAAACACAGGCGGACAGGGAGAAGAGGGAGGGTGATGTATCATGGCCCAGAGCCACTAGTATCTCTGCAATATCCACTATGCAGTGAGGCGGAACTTCACCGCCTCAAAATCATCCGCCGTAACACCCCACAGCTTTCGGCTTGCTTCACTGAGCTAGCCTATCTTAGTATCTAGGTCCTAGCCGTTACCTGGTTCATTGGATGGTTGAGTGTTGCTTTACGTCCACAGAAACCGTAGGATTATTAGGGACGGGAGCCCAGGGCCCGTATGCATGGGTCCAAGGTAGACGCGCTACCTCCAAGGTAACGGCTACCTCCGGGGGTAGACTGACAAATCGCTATGCATGGGTGCCAGGTAGGCCTACCCGCCGCGCCTGCCTTGGGGTTAATTTACCGCTGCGAGTTCCTCCCTGTAAACACTACCCGGAGGAGGTAACGGAATTAAAAATGGCCGCTCTTATTCTGCTACGCTACCGCCAGACGACTACTTCGAAGAAATCGGATTTTTCGGGACAGGACAAACCCTTTACACAAATTTAATGATTTGGAACTGTTTTGGCAGTTTAGATTCCGACGAGTGGATATTCTCCAAATGACAAACGAACTGAAAGAAGAGCTCGAACATTTGAATCAGAAGGGCGCGCTACCTCCAGTTTTCTCAGGCCAGAGAACAGCGCTGACTCCTTGCCAACAGTGAACATCAATAGCTCGTCAGTTTCCCTTTTTTTTTTTTTTTTTTTTTGGTTTCTTTTTCTTGTTGTTGTGTTTTTGTTTTGTTTTTTGTTGTTTTGTGGGGTTTTTTTCTTCTTCTTTTTTTCGTTTTTTCTCTCTCTGTGTGTGAAGAAGTCTTTGAGTATAACTGGGTTTCCTGACCCATTTGCATTCAGCGCGTCCACTTTTTTTTTTTTTTTTTTTTGGCCGTGCGGGCAGAAAAGACTGAACTATCTGACGCGCATGCGTAGAGGCTCTAATAACAGGGAAACCCCAAAAGGAGTTCCATCATCTAAAAATAACCGACAGTTAGTTACCTGCCGGCCCTTCCGTGACTCATGCATGCGAACCAAACCAAATTCTTACCGCCACGGTAGCTACCGCCTGGGTAGCGTTTACCGGCAGGGTAGCAAAACCCTTTTCCATGCATACGGGCCCAGGACGGCAACCTCGAATTTCACACAGCTCAAGAGCTCTGAACTGGTTTATTGGTTCAGTATTGTTTTACGTCCACCGAAACCGTAGGCTTATGAGGGACGGGAGCCCAGGACATCCACTTCGACTTTCACACAGCTCCTGAACTCTAAAGTGGTTCGCTGTATTCCTCCTTCTACCACTCTCGGAGGCAGAAATGTCCGTTCTCTCCAGGGGTTTAAAATTCGTACCACTGAAACCCTCAGTTAACAAATATTCACTGAGACATCATTTACGACTGCCAACGTTGTTGTTGTTGTTCCGCCCCCCCCCCCCCCCCCCCCCCCTGCTCTGCGAGATGGAAGACAGTGTTTGCCTTGGACATGCACCCAAACCAACCTGACGATGACATTTTTCACTAGTTTGTTCCAAACTGCCACCCACAAGGCGAGACACCAAAACACCACAACAAATCACCATACCAAAACAACACACAAAACAACACACCAAACCAACGCACCAAAACACCGCAACAAAATACCACAGCAAAACACGCAAACAAAACACCGACCCAAAATACCACAACAAAGCGCCACACCAAAACACTACAACAAAGCATACCAAAACACCACAACAAAACACGAACAAACCGCCACTGTAAAACGACACAACAAAACCTCACACCAAAACACACACAAAATACCACACCAAAACAAAACAAAGCACCACAAGAAAACACACGAACACCACAAGAAAACACACAAACACCACAAGAAAGATACAAACAAAACACCACATCAAAGCAACACACACACACACACACACACACACACACACACACACACACACACACACACACACACACACACACACACACACACACACATACGAGTTATTGAACATGTGAGTTTTGAGAGCAGTAATAATTGATAACACTGAGGTTTTCAGGGCCGGACCTGCTAGATGGGAAAGGGAAGGGGGACTCCTGAAGAGGCAGGGGTGCTATGCTAACATGTGCATCGGTGGCCTCTCCTAGCCTCTTATAACAGCCTCTTGCTTTTTGTTCAAGAGGTTGTCAGTGCTCCCATGTTTACACATATATAAAACACATTGCCTTGATCTCTAATAAACAGTGGTAAAGTTAATCTACAAAAATACCAGTATCACATCCAATTCAAACCATACACATGCACACACACACACACAATGAGAGAGACAGACAGACATACAGTCAGACAGACGGACGGACAGACAGACGGAGAGAGAGAGAGAGAGAGAGAGAGAGAGAGAGAGAGAGAGAGAGAGAGAGAGAGAGAGAGAGAGAGAGAGAGAGAGAGAGAACTCTTTACGCTTGCAAACCTAGTTATGAAGAAAGAAAAAAAGAGTGGCCGTTGGTGAAGGGAAAAGACCGGGGGGGGGGGGGGGGGGGGGGGTATTATGTTTTTGGCGTCGAGGATGCATGGGCAGTACAAATAGTCATTGCAACGACCCCAAAACCACTTGACGATGACCAAAATAATTATACTAGACAAAGATTGGGCAAAATAAACATGGAAATATTTTTGCTAATGCCCCAGTAAACATGTCGGATCCGATTCGCATCCGGTCCTGATCGGCTGGGAAGCACTGGCCAGAAGCGGGTCGGATGATTCTTGCACATTAGCTTGCTTCCGGACCGGATCCAGTTGGCCAAAACCTGATACAATCCGCTAGAACTAAATCGGATCCCGGCTGGTTTTGCACAATATTATCCGGGACGTCTGTGGAAGATGGGAACTGAGTCTGAAAGTGGAGAAACTAGTAGCGGGCCGGTTGCGTCATGCCGGAAACCGGGCCCAATCATTCCTGTACACAGGCTTGCTTCCAGACCAGATGTGTTTGGCCAAACCCTGACCAGACCATCCAGATCGGACCCGGATCTGTTTTGCGCAGTATGGTCCATGCCTTCTTTGGAAAACGGAACTGAAACAGATACGGTAAGTCGGATCCGGCATATACGACCCGGGCCGATTCTGGCTGCACGCTGGCCATAATGGCCATAACTGGCCGTAACCAGAACGCTTCCGGATCGGATCCCGCACGTTTACTGGGGTATTATGGGACAGAGCGCAACACGTTAGTGTAGGTAGATGTAACACTCAACTATCGAAGCAACTGTTGTTGTTGTTGTTTGTCTTATTTATAACAAATTTAAATGATTTATTTTTCAAACTGACCATCATGACAAATGTGCAACACAAACAAAAAGCCCAAGCAGCGAAACAAATAAACCAGACCAAACCTAAATCCTCCAAACCCTATAAAATACAGTGTGTAGAAGCAAAGGTCAAGTTCAGAAAATGGAGGAAGCACTTACCAAAATGCGCGCAGGGTGTACCACCAAAAGCGGGTAGCAAACTGTCGGCCGTGTGAAAAAGAAGGCACAACTACCAGTTCCTCAGTCACGCCGAACCAGTAGACAGACGCTCACAGATGAAGGTGACAAAGACTGTGAAAACACTGGCTGCACTTCTCTGTGAAAAAACACTGGGTGCAGGTCACTGTGAAAACACAAGGATTTAGGTCACTGTAAAAACACTTGGTGTAGGTCAACGTGAAAACGCAGGTGTCGGTCACTGTGAAAACACAAGGGTTTAGGTCGCTGTCAAAACACAGGTGTAGGTCACTGTAAAAACGCAGGTGTAGGTCACTGTGAAAGCACTCGGGTTTAGGTCGGTGTGGAAACACAGGGTGTGGTTCGCCTACAGGTAGATGCAGCACGCAGGTGAAGTGAACAACAAATTATCTGCCTACAGCTAAGCGGGGGTGAACGGGACGGGGCGGGACAAACGGCTTTTGGAGACGACTGCCCGTGTGTGTCACCGCACCATCACATTATTATATCTGATTTGCGCGTACTCCGTCAGCAAACATATGCTGGGTGTAGTTGCTGTTGTTGCTGTTGTTGTTGTTGTTGTTCTCTCCTCCCCCTCATCCCTTTCTTGGTGCATTACGACCATAAAAACGATCAGGCTTGTTAGGGACGGGAGCCCAGGACGGCCACCTCGACTTGCATAGAGCTCCTAAGCTCTGATGTTAAATAAACATGGTGCTTAACGTCCACACAAATCACAAGGCTTATTAGGATCGGGAAGAAGGGGGTATGGAAGTTGGGGAAGAAGGATATAGGTAGGTAGGTAGTGTTGCTTAATGTCCTCAGATGTCAGTTGACATATTAGGGACAAGCTGAGACCAATGCCGAAGCATGGTTCAATATAGTTTTACGTCCACGGAAACCAGAAGGCTCGTTAGGACGGACAGCCCAGGACGTCCACCTCGACTCTCACACAGCTCCTGAACTATGAAGAAGGATATGTTGTTGATCGCTTTTATATAGAACTGTTCTCCGCTCTCAGGCAGACTCGCTGCGCTCTTGCCGTATGTGATTCTAAATGAGTGGTTAACTTTTTACAGCGCGCTTTTGATCATCCACCGAAGTGGTGTATACTTACAGTGCAGTTTGGTTGTTACATGGCTCGTGCCACGTGAAACTGCTGCCGTCTTCTTCAGGGTCGTCTTTCTGTGCTGACTCTTGTTTAAGTATCCGTTCCACCCCCGTGATACCGCAGTCGCACGTAAAAGACCCCGGTCATTCTGCCGAAAAAGCAGGTGGCAGGTTACGGCTAAACACACATGCACCCTACCTATGTGGCTTTAAATGAAGTGACACTGAAAACAGATGCATGGTTGTATGGTGTACACGTAACGTGCGCCGAGACAGCAGCAGTTTCACGTGGCATCATGGTAATTCATCCTCATAAAACAAAATGCATGGTACTAACTACAAAACAAAGACATCAGCGTAGACCCCTGACCCTTAATCTCACGCTAGAAAAAAGTCCCGTTCAACAGGTATGCGAACATCGGGTCCTGGGCGTAATAATTGATGAAGAGCTAAAGTGGCAGTCTCACATAGATAATATATGTAAGCATTTATCCAAAAACATATTTCTGCTCAGCCAGCTCAGGCACTATGTGGACAGTGACGCTCGTAAAATCTTTTTCCAAGCGCACCTGCTGTCGCATATAAACTACGCCTCTACTGTTTGAAGTGGTGCCAGTGAGGTTCATCTAAAGAAGCTCAACTCCCTTCACAAACGAGCAGCAAAATTAATCCTACCAAATCAGTCCTTGCCAACTACGGAAAAATTAAACAAACTAAATATTCTTCCACTACATACGCAATTAAAATGTAATCGGTGTGTAACTATTTCAAAATACACACTGGCAAGAAACCACCTTGTCTGAGTCTCTTTCTTCATCGAGCTCCTGCCCGGTATGGGTCAAATAATTGTTTTACCGCGCCCTCGTATTGACCTGTTTAAAGGACAAGTAAGTAAGTAAGTTGGTGTTTTACGCCCAGTCAACCGGTGCGGTTATATCAGGGCGATACACATCTCATATTGTATATTTAATTTTTAATAATGTGCATGTCTTAAAATAGGTCTATATACAATTTTAAAACCATCCTTAAAAGGTGAAAACATAAAAATAACTAAAAACGATCTCAAATTTAAATATTTCCAAAAATATTAATTTCTTTCAAAAAGTTTTTAAAAAAAAGTCTTTTCAGGTGAAATATCCTTAAACAACATGCGCAGTGATTTAGCTGTAAAGTGGCTCTCTCTTATTTCAATAAAATCCGAACAAGTAAGTAAAATATGCTCTATGGTTAAACGTTTATCACATCCGATGCACAGTGGCGGTTCCTCACCGTTCAATAAAAAGGAATGAGTAAGAAAAGAATGGCCAATGTGCAATCGGGCCATCACAGTTTCTTCTTTTCTGTTTTTCCGAGGACAAGATATACATTCTTTTAATACTGGGAATATCTTATATAATTTATTTTCTGGGAACTCATCCCACTCAGACTGCCACAGTTCTAATATATATTTATTTGTGCGTGGTTTTAGGTCTGAGAATGGGATGAGTTCAACCGAGATGTCTCCATCAAGGGCATCCTTAGCTGCAGAATCTGCAGCCGAATTTCCACTAATGCCAACATGGCCGGGAACCCAGATGAAAACAATCTCTCTCCCCTCTCCTGTCATTTCTGTATATAATTCTAAAATCTGAACTAAGACTGGATGATCTTATTGTAGGTTTAATATAGACCGTAACGATGAAAGGGAATCAGATAATGTCAAAAATAATTTTTCTTTGGAATAATAAACATGTTTGAGAGCTAAAAGAATAGCCCTCAACTCTGCTGTATATATTGAACTGTCATCTGGAAGCCGACATGTAAAAGGTTTTTAATTCGTTTTGTGGAGATAGCCGCCGCAGCAACTCCTTCCTTTGTTTTAGAACCGTCGGTGAAAAAAAATTCTTACAAAGGGTATTCAGAGATAAGTTGTAAATAGAGCTGTTTATATATTTCTGGGTTTGTTGTATCTTTTTTTAAACTGGCTAGGTGAAAACAGACTGTAGGAACTGAAAGTTTCCAAGGGACGATGTCCAATGAGGGAGCATCGTCTACCAAATTTAGGTTAAGTTTGGATTTCTCCAAGTGGGGAAGAATGCGGATGCCAAGCCCTGGTGGTGGATAGGATCCAATTGTTTCAGAATCGACCGACGGGCTGATCCGTACACAATGCATCCATAATCCAGTTTGGAGCGGACTAACGAACTGTAAAGGCGTAGCAGGACGATACGATCAGCTCCCCAATCAGTATGTCCCACTACACGAAGTATGTCCAGAGCCTTCTGACAGGTTTTAAGGTACTGAATGTGATTTTTAAAAGTAAGTTTCGTGTCAAAGATAACACCAAGGAATTTTGCTTCTATTTTTATGGGTGTTTTACCGCGCCCTCGTATTGACCTGTTTAAAGGACAAGTCCAAGGTTTAGGGTGATTTTTGACACGAATTCCGTTAAAGTTCGCCATTCACTGTTTTTTCTCTTGGCTAATTGCCCTTTTGTTTCTCGAGTTATATCGTTCATTTACCATGTACGAGTGAGGGGGTACGTAGTCTCGATGTTTAACGAGACCTCTCATTCTTTCTTTGTGTGAGGTAGTTCGCGAGCGTCTTTGCGATGCCGTATTGTTGTCACTGCCGTCCTAAGTGGGTTGTATCGTGTACACGGATTACGTGTATTACGTGTATCCAGCCTTGGTCCCGTTGCTCGCTGACATTACTTGCCTCCTCTTTCTTTTGAGAAAGTGTTGTTGTTTTCTCTCTCTTTCCCCCTTCTTTTTCACCATGCGTTCTTCCTTTTTTTTTTTTTTTTTTTTTTTTATCTCTTGTTTATTGCCCATTTCGTACCCGCTTGTTAGCTTGCCTGATTGGGGCAGCCATTTTATATTTCTCTTGCTGTCTGCATTTGTTTACATTCCGATGCTTTGTCATCGGTAGTCCTGATTAGCGTTTTGCTTTATCAGTCTGCAGCCTTAGTTTTTCTAGATGGAAGCCGGGTTAGTGAGGGGTTAGTTTAGAGTTAGTTATGGTTAGTTTGGCTTTCCATCTGTTTGTGGTTGGCACAGTTATTTTTGCTCTGTGCTCTTCTGATTGTAGTCGTCCACCCCTTTGTTGCAGACAGTAGTCTGTTAGACTGTTGTGATTTGGTGGTGTTTTTTGGTGTGTTCTTTTTCCACCGCAGGTAGGCAACCGTTTGCGATTTTGAGGTGGTTTCAGCTGTTTTGTTTCTTTCATTTGGTGTCAGCTGTTTGCTTGACTGATTAGGGCAGCCATTTTTTGTTTGGCACCAGCATTTGTGGTTTGGTCTTTCTTTCTTTGCCACAGGCATTTGTGTAATGTCTCTTTCTTTCACGGCCTTTTCTGCCGTAGGCATTCATGTTAGACTTTGTGTCTTTGCCTTGTTTGCGCTTGTTTCAGGGTATCAGTGTGTAATGGTGCGGAGTGGTCAAAGGACAAGACACAGGCAGCGGAGTCAATAAAGTGGAGACCACAGCAGGCGTATGGCAGCAATCAGTTTTTACTTGTTCAGCCGCAGACAGTTTTCAGCACACACCCAAAATCCTCACGCTCACGCATAGATAAGAGAACGGCGCGGGCCACAGGGAACACACGCTATCGCTACAGTAAAAACGGCCCTCTGGACCACAAAATGGCTGACAATTGTGTTTCCCTGGCCCGCACAAATACACTTTCCTCTACAATAACTAAACTAATTAAAACATCAAAAACATCAAATAAAAGCTACAGTTACCATCTTTTAAACTGTATAAACAAAATGTACACACATGACTTATTTTATTTACAACAAGAGTGGGAAGCGTGGCTTGCGCCTGTCTATATACAGATTCGTACAACTAAATCACAACTAACACAATGTACAAAATATAAACGTCACTAAAACTTACATCGGAATAAAGAGCACGCTCCCACGGTTAAAATGGTACATAACAATTACAATACAACGCTCTGTAAGAGAAGCAAGACAAACTCAAAGACTAGCATTAAAACAATCGGTGCGAACTTTCGCCTGGAGCGCGTAACCTTAGTCGCAGCAGCGCTGATAGTGAGATTAAGTAGTCTATGAATACAACTTAGCTTCTACAGTACACAATACTTAATAAGTTAATTTCAACCCAAAATAAACACTAAACATGAAGTCAGCTAAGCAAAATACTATACGACAAACGCATTGATCGACACAGAATTACTTTAATCGAATCAAAACAACTTTTCACTACCATTTACTAGTACTAAACAAAGCGCGCCATGCAGACGACGGCTATAAAAGAATGGACCTAGAGAGGCATCGGCTACTAATTAAGCTCGATCCGGCGTCTGAATAAACGTTAAATAAACATTCTAAGATGCCAAATTATATTATACATAGCTTAGTGCATAAAAAGGACTAGATAGACAAAGAGTAGGTAAACAAACAAGCGGTCAAAATGTTAAGGGAGAAAACAGATTTGAAAAAGGCGCGCACTGGCGGCTATCGCCGGTCGGCTGTGTGAAGGCCATGTGGCGTTACGCCACACGCCGCGCTTCAAAACAAAAGCGTCGTCTGCTCCGGTTCCCGGGTTACTAAAGTACAGTAATGAAATTGCATTGATCCGTTAAGCGGGGCGGGATTATTGTAAAACATACAAAGAGCACTTGCTCACATCCCCCCCTACTTTACCACTACCAGCGTCCTCGCTGAGTAAAAACACCAATCTGTCAGGCGACGTATTTAACGTAACAACCTAGAATGGGCTAAGATCTCCGGCTGAACCGGGAAACAAAATCAACATCCTTTGACTAACATGTATTTAATATGAGAGTCCGCAATTTCAAATAAGACCAAATCAGAGGCGGCATTATGCCTTAGATCAACAGAGGGTTGTTATTTAAACAATGATCCTCTAATATCTACAACCTACTGAAAAAGGCCTGAGTATATACTGAAGCAACCAGTCACTGAGTTATCACATTTCACAATCCATTTAGGTCACACACACAAAATCCGCACTATTTGCCAGTAAAACAGGCAGTTAGACTAGTTCCCGGGTTACTAAAGTACAGTAATGAAATTGCATTGATCCGTTAAGCGGGGCGGGATTATTGTAAAACATACAAAGAGCACTTGCTCACAAGTGTATCTCTCAATTTTTGGTATCATGCTGTGCGCTTGCTGCTCGTCAGCTTCATCCTTGGAGATTCGAACTGGATTTTTTTTCCAAGTCGGTTACCCTGTGGACAGCTCTACAAATTCCGCTTTGAAGCAAACCCCATTTGGTATTCCGCCATAAAGTTTACGAACTCGCACTCAGCGAAGTACTCGCTACACAAATGGGCGTGACTGAGGCGCAGCATCAGCCAAAGTCAGCTCGTTTGAATTGTACACATTTGACCCATTGTCGCCTCGCAGCGGGTCGATTTCGCGGGAACTCGTGCATATATAGTTATGCTTTGGGTTGCTTGTGAGTTGTTACAGTTCGGTGCAATACAGTAGGCCGGCATGGTTAGAACTTTTTGTTGACCACACGCATACACATTCAATGAACAATCTAAGATGGCAACCGCACTGACTCCCCAGACTGACGTCACTTCCGAGAAAGTCACGTGACTGATGCAGAACCCGAGACAGCAGTCTCGACCAGCCTACAGAAAATAAAATAGATTAAAAACCAACATAAACTTTTCTTCTTCTTTTTTCTCCATTTTGTATTTCATTAAATCTCAATCTAGTGACTCATTTGTCAGTCATTTCGACGGTCATTTTGCATGCTTAAAAACCTTGGACTTTTCCTTTAAGACAAGCTTTACTTTTTCTGGATCCTCAACCTGAAACACACTCCCACCCAAATTAAAAACATTTAATTCACTATGTAATCTTAAAATACATTTGCGTAAGTTCCTACACTCTGCACTATCCTAGGTCTGTATTTGTATGATTTTAATGTAATAAAACACCACGTCTGTATATGCAGTATTGACAGACATCAGTGTGGATAACATAACATGTCTCCATCAGGTTATATTCCCTGTGACATTCAGTAACCTAGTTGTGCCTATTGTCAATTGTATTACTGGTACTGATGTTGCTACCGTTTTGTAATATTGTGTGAGTTTTAAAAGTGTCATTAATAATCTTTTTAATGCGTTGTTTATGTAGCTTAGCAAGGACAGATTGTAAGAACAGGCTATTGCCTAAAATATCAATCCCTGAGTAATAAAGTTCTGAGTTCTCTCTTTCCAAAGGACTAGGTATTAGGTTTTTGGCTGAACCGAAACTACAATCCGTGGAAAATAAAGTTTTCGACTTCGCCCCCCCCCCCCCCTCCCCCTCTCTCCTCGCCCGCCCCCTCTTTCGTCCCCCCCCCCCCCCTCTCGCCCCCCCCCCCCCCCCATCTCTCTCTCTCTCGCCCCCATCTCTCTCCCCCTCCCATTCTCTCTCTCTCTCTCTCTCGCCCCGCCCCCCTCTCACACCCCCTCTCTCTTTCGCCCCTCTCTCTCGCCCCCCCTCTCTCTCTTTCGCCCCCCCCTCTCGCGCCCCCCCTCTCTCTCGCCCCCCCCCCTCGCGCCCCTCGTCCCCCTCTCTCTCTCTCGCCCCCTCTCTCTCTCTCTCGCTCCCCCTCTCTCTCGCTCCCCCCTCTCTCTCGCCCACTCTCTCGCCCCCCCCCCCATCTCTCGCCCCCCCTCTCTCGCCCCCCTCTCTCTCTCTCTCTCTCTCGCCCCCCTCTCTCTCTCCCCCCCCTTCCCAGGACTAGAAGTTAAAAGATCTTTCGCTGAACCTAAACTGCAATCCTTGTGAAATAAAGTTTTCG
>OY757556.1:9425318-9447227 GCA_963584105.1 Alviniconcha strummeri
GCAGAAGTCATTCTGGTGGTGACAGTGTAGCGATAGGTATATAATCTCCCTCTCCCCCCACCTCCATACCCCTTTCCCCCACTTCTCCCCGTCCCTAATAAGCCGTACGGTTTCTGTGAACGTTAAGCACCATGTTTACTTACTTACTGCCCAGTCATTGTGGTGGTGACAGCGTAGAGATGGGAATATAATCTCCCTCTTCCCCCACCTCCATACCCCCTTCGCCCCCCTCCCCCTTTCTTCCCGTCCCTTATAAGCCTAAAGCCCGTTCTTAACTGGGGGAACGTTTCTTCGCCAAACATACTTCGGACAGTTCGACGAACTATGATTCGTTTCTTAATTGAACTTTTAGTTCGCCGAACATGGTTCGGACAGTTCGACGAACTTGACTTCATTCTCAACTGGCTTGTAATGAGATGCAAGCTTCGGCCCGAACTTGCGGCAGACGCGCAGCAGACAGCATGATCGAAAATGTAGGCTAAAGTCAAGTCAGTATACTTTAATGATCCCTCACAGGATAATTCAACTAACTACTATCTCATTCTTGGTCCCCGTGACAAGGCTGCACCTCCCACAAGTCAACAAATAAACAAATTCCCTCCGAAGCGAGTGAAGAACCCAGCGACACCGTCATCCATTTTTATTTTCATTTCTTCTTCATCCACAGGAGAGCTCTGCTCTCAGGCAATCAGAGGCAATGTTTCTCGAATAGGGCGAATGTTCCCAGACTATGTTGAGCGAAGCTTTTTGGACCCCGAATATAGCTTCGTCGCAATTCGACGAATACTCCCAACTGGGTTCGCGAAGAAAAGTTCGCCCAATTGCGTTCTTGTTGTTGTTGTTATTGTTGTTGTTGTTGTTACTGATTTTTGTTGGTTCAACTGGGTTCGCCGAATACTTCCAACTAGGTTCGCGAAGAAACATTCGCCCAATTAAGAACGGTCTTTAAGCACCGTTTGCTTTACTTACTTTAAGCTCATGTCAGCTGTGAATGATCTCCCCCTCACACTAGCAAGGTGGCGCTGGGTCTATGTGTGCAGTGCGATGCTCACGCCAGTAAAGTGGCTAACTGATTAACCCCTTCACTTCCCAAGCCTGTAAAATTTCCGAGCTGAAAGATGCAAACAGTATATTTTCCGTTCCTATAGCACCTACTTTCAAAGCTGTGTTTCGATAAGAATCCTTTCACGTGACAGTGCGAAAAATATAACAGAAACAGTTAAGGGTTTAAAATTTTGCACTTTTACTGGTCGTTTTCAAGTGACATCATGGCAGTTAAGGGGTTAATAATGTCAGTCTCCACGAGCCGTCACAGCCGCGGCCTTGCAAACTAAAATTGTTGCAACAGCGACTTGCTGTGTTTAGCAGACAGCATAATTAATATTTATGCAAGAAACCCACAGGCGCGCAACATCCGTAGTTACCTATTGGTTTAAACAAGAACCAACATACAAGGGAGTTAATTAGCGTTCGAAATACGTAACACAAGTACAACAAGTCAGTAACTTGACACCCAGTCAACCATTACGGTTATATCAGGGCGAATACAACAACGAGTCGCCTACGGTAACTCTCACCTGGCAGTGGTTTAAACAAGAATTGGTTTGGGTTTAAACAAGAATTTATTCCAGGACAAAATAAAAATACAATGAAAACTTCTCATGAGTTCACCTCGTATAATTACGCCACAAGCCTGTTGGTAAGCTCATGGAGTTTTAATTGTATCTTTATTTGATAGTGGAATAAATTCTTTACATGCAGATGAAAAGGAAACACATGTAAATGACCATGGTTACCTTTTAATTGTATCTTTATTTGATAGTGGAATAAATTCTTTACATGCAGATGAAAAGGAAACACATGTAAATGACCATGGTTACCTATTATTTGTTTAGTTTGTTTCTGTCGTAAATTTAGCGTTTATTAATTGATTTGTTTGCCAGTTTATTAGTTATTTGGTTCTTTCTGTCTTGCGTTGTTGTTGTTGTTGTTGTTGTTGTTGTTGTTGTTGTTGTTACTGATTTTTTTTTTTTTTTTGCTATTGTTTTATTTTCTTCTCCCTGTTGTTGCTGTTGCCGTTGTTGTTGTTGTTGTTGTTGTTGTTGTTGTTGTTGTTGTTGTTGTTGTTGTTGTTGTTGCTGCTGCTGCTGCTGCTGCTGTTGTTGTTGTTGTTGTTGTTGTTGTTGTTCTTCTTCTTCTTCTTCTTCTTCTTCTTCTTCTTCTTCTTCTTCTTGCAGAGGTTACATGTGGAATATTTTAATATACTACTACTGCTACTACTACTGCTGCTGCTGCTGCTACTGCTACTGCTACTACTACTACTACTACTGCTGCTGCTACTGCTACTGTTACTACTACTACTACTGCTGCTGCTGCTGCTGCTGCTGCTGCCATCACCACCACCACCATTACTTATTTCGTGTGATGACAGAGATGTGTGTTCGTATTTAAAGTCTCGGAATGTGTTGTTAGGAGAACTGCTAGTGAACACGTGCATTTGGAGTTTCCTCTACATTTTTTTTCTTTTTTCTTTTTTCTTTCTTCGTTTTATCTTCTTTTTTTCTTCTTCTTCTTTTTTTTCATGAGGTAGAGTCGTAGTACTATTCTCACTTTAACTGCCATGTCAGCATGAAAGCTGTTCTTATTCTGTAGAGCTCGACACCTTAGCCTTCGGTCAAACAGTAGCCTCAGTTGCTTTAAGTGAATTTCAAAGCTGAGTGTGGAAGGAAGCATATGGATAGAGAGAGGGAGGGGGAGAACATAGACTCAAAGAGAGAGAGAGAGAGAGAGAGAGAGAGAGAGAGAGAGAGAGAGAGAGAGAGAGAGAGAGCGAGCTTTTGAAATAGTATTGGTAATTCACTAATTGTAATGCGTATTTGAGTGGCCGATGGGAGACTGATTCGTGTTCATGTGTGTTTCCTTGTGTATACGTGTGGGCGTGTGTTTGTATGAATAGTAATTGTTTGCTAGATAATTATGTCTATGGTATATACTATAATTAAGGTTCTGTTCGTTGAAATGTATGTATATGCGGTTTTTGTCGAGTTGTTTGTACAGCGCAGTGAGTTCGAGGGGTGAAGTTTTATTCAGTACACAAACAATCTGTTTGGTTGGTTGATTACACTTGTTTAACACTTTGTTTGCGAAGAGGCATTCCACTCATTTTCCCAATGTCTGTTCCAGAGTGGTGCCGGAACAGGTCTGAAAAAGGCTGAGTAAACAAAATGAAATGATAAACAAACTGAAATGATAAACAAAATGAAATGAATTGGTCCTAAGATAGGGCTTTTGGGATCCCCACAAGTCAGAAATGAAGGAGTCGATGATGATGATGATGATGATGATGATGATGATGATGATGATGATGATGATGATGATGATGATGATGATATGACGACGACGACGTCGACGATGACGACGACGACGACGACAATCGTATAACAGCAAGGTACGACCGAAAACAAACGCAACTGAGTCAGGTGCTTATGCAGGTGTCATCGTCGATAGCTCAGGACAGGGCTCTTGGGAACCCCACAAGTCAGAAATGAAGGAGTTGATGATGATGATGATGATTATGATGATGATGATGATTGTATAACAGCAAGGTACGACCCAAAACAAAAGGCAACTGTTCTATATATATATATATCGCCCCCACCCCTCCTCTCTCTCTCTCTCTCTCTCTCTCTCTCTCTCTCTCTCTCTCTCTCTCTCTCTCTGGAAGGTGAGTACATGTCAGAGACCGGAAAAGACGCTTTCCAACGACGCTCCGCTAATCTGGACTATTTTCGTTGATTAATCACTGATTATGTCCATCGAAAGCTGGATTTAGATGTGCACCTGCTAACTGAAGACAATGCCACTGGAAAATGTTTCTTTCCGATCCATTTGTGGACGGTTTGCAACAATATTCGTCTTCTTCATGGGAAAGCGTGCAAAGTTTGCAGCCACCATGTTCGGCCACAATACACGAGCGAGAAGAGCTCAAGTGCTGTGCGTGTTTCTGACAGTTGTTTTGATGCAAGTTCTGCTGTGCGCCAATGACATTGAAACGCACCCGGGCCCGAAGCAGACAATGCAAAGGATGTTTGACCAGCAAGAGAAAAGGTTTGAGACTTTGTTTTCTGATCAGTTTGAAACGCGATTCGAAACACTCGGCAACCAGTTGTTGACAAAAGTCGAAAGCGTTCTGAGTGCTGTGATAACACAGTTAGTGAATATTCAAGGAAAGATGGCGGAACTCGAAGAACACTACCTGTGCATGACTGACGCTCAGACAAAAACAAATCGTACTGTGCAAGATCTTGAGCAAAGATTCTGTGACTTTTCCTTAGAAATAGAAGACAAAATCGACAGACTCGAAGCATTCTCAAGATGAGACAATTTGAAGTTTTTCAACATCCCGCAGTCTCGCAACGAATGCTCCGACACTTGCACAGAAACACTGTTTGAATTTTTGCATAACACCGTGCCGAACAAACAGTGGTCTCGTGATGACATCGTCCGTGCACACCGCCATGGCAACAACAACAACAACAATGGCTACAGCAAACCACAACCCATCATAGCCAAGTTTGCCAAGTGGTCGGACAAAATGGACATCCTGACCAAAGGCAAGCAGCAGCTGAAGCGAAAGGGTGTGAGGGTGGCAGGTGACCTGACGACACGACAACAGAAGGTGATCAAGGACTACCGGGGCAGGGGACAGCGGGCCTACTACAAGGGCAACAAGCTCGTCGTGGCCGGACCCCTTCCGCCTCGTCGCTGGAACCAGGACAGCTATGCTGACGCGGCGAGATGACAGCATCACAGACAAGACAACCCTGGCACAGCGGCATCGAGGGGGCGCCGCCGTGCGAACATCTACCGCACATCCAACCCAGGAAACGGCCGGAGGAGTTCTGCAGAACAGGCGGACAGCTGGCAGCAGACTACCCACGGAACTGCAGACGACTACTGGGGAGGATGGCTGCCGTACACCATCAGCTGGATGGGGAACTCCAACTTCAACCAGTCGTACGGAGGAGCACAGGCGAGGGAGGTCCATCCGCTGGAGCAGCTTCCTCCCTACGCGCCTGCCCCTTACGGGTGGGGAGGACAGGACTACCAGCGCTACACCGGCTGGGGAGACGAGGACTTTCGCCACTGTGGCAACACCAACGGCAGGACCCAGTCGATCGAGCATACACAAGACCATGCACACTCCGAGGTAGCACCAACAGCCGACTGGCAGGATTACTGTGACACATCGGACAACAGCCGAGTGATGCTGGACTCCTGCAGACTCCACACAGACAACGACCATGCAAATGATGTAGCAGCAGATCCAGAGGAGGCCCGTGTGGAAGCCTGCCCAACCACGGAGTATACCGACGACGCACAGCAAGAGGGCAACGCACCGGGCACCAGCGACGCCACAGCATCACGGCAAGGACACAGTGAGACCGTGTCGGCAGGCACCGAAGAAGAGCCCCAGCAGGAACAGACCCAAACAGACATCACACAGCTACACGCGGAAGTGTCAGGAGGGGTATCCCAACAGGGAATCAACCACACCGGAATCACCCACCGCGTGTGACGCAGTGTGTTCTGACCCCGAAACTGCGTGCGCACGACCACCACGTGATCAGCTTCCTGAACACGACAGGGACAGTCCCGTTAGTGTGGCTGTGTCAACAGAGGAGAGCGAGCTGCACGTGCAGGATGAGGCTTCCCCTTCCCCGCAGGCGGCGAGTTCACGGCCACTCACTCGCTTGAGATCACAGTCAGCCAGAGAGGGGGGTGAAAAACGTCAGCTCACCTTTGCTGAAAGTGTCAACAAAAGTATGACTAAACAGAGCGAAGTAACTGTCACTACAAGATGGAAAACCATGGACTCGGAAGAAAAGACCATTACCTAGGATTTTGGCCGGGCCCATAGCAATTACAGTGACCATGCGGCACGTACTGTAAGTTTTCTTACATATAATATTGAGGGTTTGGCACGCCTTTATGAACCTGATGTTCGTTCATACATTGCAAACTTTGACTTTGTTTTGCTTGTTGAGACTTTTTCGAACACATTCCCCGCCTTGCTGTTCCCGCTGTATGACGTTTTTCTCGTGCCTGATGTAAAGTTGACAGATGCAAACACGGCGCGTCTCTCGGGTGGTGTGGCGCTGCTTGTAAGAAAGGAATTGAGTCGTTTCGTTGACCGGATCCACACAGAATATGACAATGTTATCATTTGGAAACTTTCCAAGGAGCTCCTGGGAACCGAGAGTGAAGTGGTGTTACTAGGGTCATATACTCCTCCAGCCAACTCCCTGTACTACAAAGAAACAGAAATTACTAATGGTATATCGCTTATTGAACAATGTATTATGGATGTTATAGAGACTGTGGGTGATCTTCCCCTGATTGTGTTTGGTGATTTAAATGCTAGAACGGGTTCCGAGAATGCTACAGAGACAAACTATGACGATGAAACGTTTAATATTTTTGCACCGAATGACGAAAGCGGTCTTGATAAATCGACCATGCGGGTTTCAAAGGATAAAGAAATAAACGAGTTTGGAAAGTACTTGCTTAATATGTGTGCCCAGTTCAATCTTACCATCATGAACGGCACACTGGGAGACGAATGCGGAAAGTTTACTTACATTTCGACATCTGGTTGTAGTGTAGTTGATTACTTTACTGTATCAAGACAACTTCTTCATATGCCGATTTCACTGCATGTTGCTGAAAAGATTGAATCGAAGCATATGCCAGTTGAACTTTTTATTGGAATTAAAAACGTAAGATCGAAGCAACCAAAAAACACAACTAAAACAATTAAAGTTGAAAAATACATTTGGTGTGACAATAAAAGTGATGACTTCACAGCATGCTTAAGGTCTGATCAGACTAAAATATGTTTCAGTGAAGCCGAGGAGCTGATCGGGGCCGATGTCAGTTCTTCCATGTTAAAATTTAACGAAGGATTGTTGACAGCAGGAGAGTGCATGAAGAAAACTATAGTTATTGGTAAAGAAAGACAACAAATATGGTTTGATTTAGAATGCAAACAGAGTAGGCAAGTAGTACGTCAATACTTGCGTAATTATCATAATGGTAATTCCGACACAGACAGAGCTAGTTATACACAAAAAAGAAACGAGTATAAGGAACTTCTCAGACAGAAGAAAGTTCAACATCGACGATCAGTACTAGATACTCTATAAAAAAAAGTAGCAGAGACCCTAAAACATTTTGGAAAACCCTAAAGTCTTTTGCACCAAAAAAGACAGTAACAGACTCAATTAAAAAGGATCAATGGTACCAGCACTTTTATAATGTGTTCAATACATTTTTTGAAAATGACTTCAATGGTATTGATGATGACGTGCATGGTTATGATGAAAATGGTGATAGTGAAAATGATGACATTGCTGCACTGGAGTGCGATATTACTGAAGGCGAAGTCTATGAAGCAATAAGAATGTTAAAAAATGGAAAGGCAGCAGGACCCGACCTGATCATTGGAGAATTCTTCAAAAATTCTGCTACACATGTTGTCCCTTTTTTAGTCCGATACTTTAACAAGCTTTTTTCGTCTGGTTTATATCCTGACAATTGGTCGGAAGCGATTATTCAGCCGCTGTTTAAGAAGGGTGACCCTGAAATACCTGACAATTACAGAGGCATATCTCTTTTGAGCATTTGCAGTAAATTGTACAGTTACATTTTAAACAAAAGACTTACATGTTGGATAGACGACAACAATTTGCTAAGTGAGACGCAAGCTGGTTTTCGCAAGACTTATAGCACAACTGACCACCTTTTCACATTGTTAGCCTTGATCCAAAAGCAGTTGCTATGCCATAAGAAATTGTATGTTGCATTTATTGACTTTAGAAAGGCTTTTGATTCTGTTATTCGAACAGAATTATGGGCAATTCTGAGAAAGAATGGTCTAGAAGGAAAAATGTACCAAGCGGTAGTAAGCATGTGCAATGTTGTTAAGAGCAAAGTACGGGCTGGAAATGATTTGACTGAATCATTTCTGTGTCCCAAAGGTCTCAAGCAGGGGGAAATATGTAGCCCAGTTTTGTTTTCTCTCTTTATTAATGAATTAGCCAACGAAATAATGCAACGAGGAAGACATGGTATACAGCTGATCCCTGACTTGATTGAAATTTTCATTCTCCTGTTTGCTGACGATGTGATCTTGGTTTCTGATACTGTATGTGGTCTACAGAACCAGTTGAACGTCCTTTTCGATACTGCAAACCGCCTTAGCCTTTTTGTAAACATGGAAAAATCAAAAATCGTTGTATTTCGAAATGGCGGACATATAGCCCTGCGTGAAAAATTGAAGTATGGTGGCACCCCAATGGAAATTGTGAACATGTACAAGTATTTGGGGATATATTTTTCTACCCGGCTTTCCTTTTCTCACGCACTAAACGACATGTCACAGCGAGCTAAGAAAGGGGTCATTTGTATTTTCAAATTGCTATGTTCGCTAGGAGAGAGATCCCCATCAGTATTCTTCAAACTGTTTGATACACAGATTCAGTCTATGTTAAATTACGGTTCAGAAGTGTGGGGACTAGATGCAGATCATACACCCATTGAAAGAGTACATTTATTTGCTCTGAAAAGGTTTCTAAACACAAGTCTACGTACACCAAATCTAATGGTCTACGGCGAGACAGGACGGTACCCGTTATTCGTAAATATTTATGTTAAATGTATAAAATTCTGGCTACGTATTTTGAAAATGCCACCTTGCCGTCTACCATTTAAAGCTTATAAAATGCTATTGCATCTACATGAACGAAACAAAAGAACTTGGGCATCCTCTGTTTGCTATGTGTTGTACAAGTATGACTTTGGTGATGTTTGGGTAAGTCAGGGCGTTGGAGACGAGAAGGCATTTTTAAAGGAATTTAAGGAAAGAATATTATCCCTATACAGACAAGAATGGGACAACAGTATAAGAACCAAAGAACGTTTCACCTTCTACAGCACTTTCAAATCGTCCTTATCCCTGGCACCGTACCTGAATGAACAAAAGCACATTAAAGCGAGAAACTTCTTGATCAGATTAAGGTTGGGTGTGTCGCCACTAAGGACACACAAACTACGCTATTGTAAAGATGCTACTCCTGTTGACTATTTTTGCCCTTTTTGTAAAAATGACGTGGAAACTGAAGTCCACTTCATTCTCGTCTGTCCGAAATATGCAGAAATTAGAGAACAATACATACCCAAGAAATATTTTACTAGCCCTTCCAGCTTCAAGCTAGCGCTCCTGCTTGCTACAACAAGTAAAGTTCTTTTGTTACGTCTTGCTGTTTATATCATGAAAGCGTTTACCATTCGAAATGCTTAAAGAACTGAGTCTCACAGCTCATTACTGTATGTATATGTATGCTTTTAGTATGCATGCATGTTTGTACACCTATATACAAGTAGGATTCACCTTAGTAGACTCTGACATGTGCAAACCTCCATTGAAATGGGCCCAAGGCCTAATCAATAAAACATTCAGCGTTCTCTCTCTCTCTCTCTCTCTCTCTCTCTCTCTCTCTCTCTCTCTCTCTCTCTCTCTCTCTCTCTCGTCGAGGGCAACACGGTGGATTTCGCTCAACCAATGGTACAACCAGTGGGACGAAGAGATCTACACAAGTATTGATTCTCATCTGCGACTCAGTTTCAACACACTTGCGCAGAGCCGGTGTCGTGCCAAACTGACACCCGTGTGAAAAGTTCTCCAGGACTGATTTTTCGCTTTTTAAAAGAACAATTGGAGTGTGTGTGTGTGTGTGTGTGTGTGTGTGTGTGTGTGTGTGTGTGTGTGTGTGTGTGTGTGTGTGTGTGAGTGTGTGTTTTCATTTCCCCCTCAACCCATACAAAAGCCGCCCCCCCCCCCCCCCCCACCCCGGTCTTTTTACATCCAGCCCTCGCCCATGAGGGACTAATACTACACATACACATGTATTTCAGATACAACAAAACTTAAAAAAAAAAATACATCAGAGAGAGAGAGAGAGAGAGAGAGAGAGAGAGAGAGATTCTCTCTCTGTCTCTGCCTGTCTGTCTGAGAGACAGACAGACAGACAGACAGACAGACAGAAAGAGAATCTCTCTCTCTCTCTCTCTCTCTCTGATGTATTTTTTAAATTTTTGTTGTATCTGAAATACATGTATATGACTAGTATTAGTAGAATTAGTCCCTCATGGGCGAGGGCTGGATGTAAAAAGACCCTGTGTCTACTCCACTACCCTCGTAAAATAAAGTTTATTCATTCATTCATTCATTTTCTCTCTCTCTCTCTCTCTCTCTCTCTCTCTCTCTCTCTCTCTCTCTCTCTCTCTCTCTCTCTCTCTCTCTCTCTCTCTCTCTCTCTCTCTCTCTCTCCTCATCAGTAGCTTAGCAAGGACTAGTTGTTAGAGATTTGACTGAACTAAACTACATTCCTTGTAAAATAGTCTTCGACTTCGAGTTCGAGTTATCTCTTACCCTTTAAAAAAAAAATTCAATTCTTGTGCATGTAGACTTTTTTTTAAATCTGTATCTATCTATCTATCTGTGTGTGTGTGTGTGTGTGTGTGTGTGTGTGTGTGTGTGTGTGTGTGTGTGTGTGTGTGTGTGTGTGTGTGGAGAGAGAGAGAGAGAGAGAGAGAGAGAGAGAGAGAGAGAGATGTAACCGAGTGTACTGTATGTGTTTTGGGCTATGACCCTTTAATCTTTCTTTTTTGTCCTTTTCTTTTTTGATTGGGTGGGAATTTTATGGCCCCAATTATCTAAAGTGTTCAAACTTGTGCGCTGGGCCCGCCGCGTCCGCTTTCCCCCAGAGTCCCTGCAGTAGCAGGTCGTCAGTTAGTAATAATTCGAACTGCTGCGTCTGATTCAGTTCTTGTGCATGTAAGTAATTTTTCTATGGCTTGTTGTTCTGTTGTTTTTCACTGATGTAATTGATGTATGTTACCATGTTCACAACGTGCACTGATTTTGATTCAAACACGTGGGAAATTTTGGCGTGATTGCCGCTGCCTGGTTGCAGCCATGGCGTCAGTGTGCTTTGTTGGTGTGTTCAGATTTCGGGCCTTTATGCTGCGAAGTGACCAGCGCTTCCATCATGTATACAGCTAATCCTGGTTAGCTGATATGTGGCTATAGTATGTTGTGTTGCAATTGTTGGCTGTTCAGTTGGAGTGATGCTTTGCCGATGTAAAGTTATCCCCAGTAAAGTATGGTTCCTTTGTGCGGCCATGCAGATCTCTGTGCGGCAAAACTTATTTAATTTCCTACCGATCTATTTTCTACATGAAATCGGTGGTATATCATGGCTGACACTTTGAAGATGTTGACTTCATAGTTGTCGAATGCTCATTTCAATAGTTGAATATATGGTTTAGTGCCGAGGGCTGATTGTAAACTATGAGACATGTTATTTCGATGAAGTGTTGCTTAATGTCCTCAGATGTCAGTTGACATATTAGAGACAAGTTGTGACCAATGCCGAAGCACAGTTCAATAAATCTTTACGTCCACGGAAACCAGAAGGCTCGTTAGGACGGACAGCCCAGGACGGCCACCTCGACTCTCACACAGCTCCTGAACTATGACATGTTATTTAAGTAAGTAAGTAAACATGGTGCTTAACGTCCACAGAAACCATAAGGCTTATTAGGGACGGGGAGAAGGGGGGGAAGGGGGCATGGAGGTGGGGGGAGAGGGAGACTATATACCTATCGCTACACTGTCACCACCAGAATGATTCCTGCATTAAGATGGGCAGCGATGAGAGCCATTTTAATGTTTCAGTAGGAAGTGATGGACAAAGTCACAAGACAGTGTCCACAAACCACAACCTTTTAGAAGAGAAAGGAGAGCCGAAGCGGTATCGAACCGAGGTCCTTCCACTTACCAGCCTAACGGCTTACCGCTAGGCCAAACCGGCTCACAATGGTAGCTTTGCATAGGGGTGATTGTATAAACTGTGAGACATGTTATTTCTGCTTGATCCAGCTTTTGTATGGCCGAGTCTTGGGCGCGCAGACTTTCACTCTGCTTAGCTTGTAAACCCTTTCCGGGTCTTTGTGCGTGTACCCGAACTGGCCGGTGATGCGCGTCAGTGGTGACAATTAGGTCTTTGTCTCTGTTCACTAACCGAGCAGACAGGCGCAGCCAGATCAACAGCTTAGATTCTTGATGCGCAATCCGCGTCAGTAAGACCCTTGACGTTGTTCAAAGATATGCTCTGCTAGTCAGTAACATGCTGTAACGCTTTGAGTAACGAGGCTGGAGCCGGTCAGTTTATGACTGACTTCCTCCCGCTCACAGCATGGTCTCAAGTGACACCCGTGTCACTGTCCGTCTCGTTGTGTGCTTAAGTGGAACTGCTGTAACAATTATCTCACTCTTCCTGTTTAGTTAAGAATGATCTTGGTAATCCGTATTGTTCACTGTTACTTTATTGTGTACTATTATATACTGGGAGTTCATCAGTTAATTGATTGGCCGTCTCTTGTATACTCACCGCGACACTGAGATACGGGTTTTAAGAGCAAATAAAGTCATGCACAGAATTTAAGTGCTTGATTATTAATCATTTTGTCACAGTTACCATCATGTATTATAGTAACCTACAGGTAAACTACATGTTTACTGTATTTATTAGATAATTTCTGTTGTTTAGTCTTTACATTTGCTTTCATGTTCTAAATTTGTTTGCTTGTGTCTTTTCCAACACAGACACTGTTTCCTGGTAGGTGCAAATAAAAGTTATGTTATAGCCTTGTGATTCTTCATTCATGCTTCCAACCTGCTTCCCTCACTCTCCACACCGCTCCCCTACATATATTTATATACCAGATTAAGACTTTAGGCAGTTACCTATTCTTACACTCTGCCTCTGCTAATACACATGCCGGAGAAAGACACACAGAGAGGCAGAAAGAGAGAGACAGACAAAGACAGAGAGAGCATTCCGGCTGTTCCTGCATAGCTGGGACTTGTGGGAGTAAGTTGTGTTCTACAGGAGACATGGCGTAACGCAAGGAGTCAGTTTTGTATACGCGGAAGTCGCACTTGGGTGTTTTTACCACGGTGTGCATCTGCCTCTTAGACACCGGCTAGTGCAGGGTGGATCGAATTCGTTTACTTCAGGTACCTCCGTCCCACAGACGGCCTGTTGAACTGGCCCAACAAGGAATGGGTCTTAGATCGACCTCGCGCGTGTGTGTACGTGTGTGTCGGGGAGGGGGGGGGGGGGGGGGTGCGCGCGCGCGCGACAATGTGTGTGTGTGCTCGCACGCGCGACAATGTGTGTGTGTGTGTGTGTGTGCGCACGGGCGACAATGTGTGTGTGTGTGTGTGTGTGTGTGTGTGTGTGTGTGTGTGTGTGTGTGTGTGTGTGTGAGACTGCGTGTGTAGAGCTTCATGTCCTCGGATGCCGGGTTGACATATTAGGGACAAACTGTGACCAATGCCGAAGCACGGTTCAGTGTTGCTTTACGTCCACAGAAACCGTAAGGCCCATTAGGACGAAAAGCCCAGGACGGCTACCTCGACTTTCACACAGCTCCTGAACTCTCAAAGGAACGGTGTCACCACAGTGTACAAAAAAACAAAACAATTGCCGTTTCTTGCATCGAGGCCAGTTCGACGGGCTGCGGCCGGAATTGATCAGTTCTTATTAATAGTTCAGGCGCAGTTGCCCACGAAGGTCAGGGTCACCAGGAGAAAAAACGCAGTTCATTAAGATACAAAGAATGGGTGGCTTACTGGTCACGACATGCGTTGAGTCACTTCATGTTGCAAACTGGGGAGAAAAAAAATGAAGATGAATGAATCGAGGGAGCAGAATTTGAAAAATGAGCAGTATTCACAACTTTTTCACGTGCCGTTTGTCAATTAATGCGTGGGAGCGGCCTTGCCTTGGCAAGCTGATCGGTGCTACACTGAGTTCTTTCATCAAGCCTTTTTCTCGTTTGACGATTTTTCCGGATGTATTAGGACAGTAACTTTTAAGAGGGGGTCCTCAGGAAGTGGCATTTTTTATGTGATATGCACAGCTTTATGCCAGCGGGATTTTTCGTTTCTATATATATATATTTTTTTTTTATGTCTATAACTGACTTTTTACCAGGATGTTTATTTGCTGTTGTTTTAATTTAATGTTTTATGATTGGAGTGAATGTGTGATGAGTGTACTTGGCACCACAAAACATTCCTCATGCAACTCTATTGACACTTGGCAATAAAGTTATTTTGTACCGCTCCCATGACGGGCAGAAGGATCATGAGGAAGAGATCCGTTTAATACATCGGACCTGTGATCTGGAACTCCCTTCCTCTCTCTGTCAGGCATTCGTCTTCAAAACCCAGCTCTTGTCCTCTGCATACTGGCCTGTCGTTTTTGTTGTATCAATCCATCACCATATATATATATTAATCCATGTAATTTATTTCGTACTGCATTGAATAGTGCAGGTTCTGTTAATTGTACTTGACGAAAAATGTCGTCAGTACATATAAAACAAATGCATTTTTGTTGTGTTTTGTATTATTATTTTTGTTGTTGTAGTTTTGTTTGTTGTTGTTTTCTGTTGGGGTGGGGGTGGGGGGGTGGGGGGGGGGAGTAGTCAACAATGTTCCTGCGAAAGGAAGCAGTAATATTAGCGATGTTGTCTAGAACTTCGTGGAGTTAGTGAAGTAGTTATGTCGCCAGCAAGAGACACTAGTCATTTGCCGGCGAAAGAACTACTTCTTCACTATGTCTCTTGCTGACGACAGAACTACTTCACTGGTCTATTGCCGGCGACAGAACTACTTCTTCACTAGTGGCTCTTGCTGGCGACAGAACTACTTCACTATTGTTTCTTGCTGGCGAATGAACTTCTTCACTAGTGACTCTTTCTGACGAAAAAACTACTTCTTCACTAGTGTCTTTTGCCGGCGACAGAACTACTTCTTCACTAGTGTCTTTTGCCGGCGGCAGAACTACTTCTTCACTGGTGACTCCTGCTGACGACATAACTACTTCACTAGTGTATCTTTGCTGGCGACTTAACAGACCCAGGCGCTCGATCCAGTCAGCCACTGTCGCGCTCCTCTCCACTACTCGGTATCCGTTCTTTACTGTAAGTAAACAAGGTGCTTAACGTCCGCAGAAACCATGAGGCTTATTAGGGACGGGGGAGAAGTGGAGGTGGGGGAGGTGGTATGGAGGGGTGGGGGAGAGGGAGATTATATACCTATCGCTACACTGTCACCACCAGAATGACTCCTGCATTAAGATGAGCAGCGATGAGAGCCATTTTAATGTTTCAGTAGGAAGTGATGGGCAAACACAAGACAGTGTCCACAGACCACAACCTTTTTGAAGAGAAAGGACAGCCGAAGCGGTATGGAACCGAGGTCCTTCCGCTTACCAGCCTAAAGCCCGTTCTTAACTGGGCGAATGTTTCTTCGCCCGAACATACTTCGGACACTTCGACGAACTATAATTCGTTTCTTAATTGAACTTTTAGTTCGCCGAATATGGTTCGAACAGTCCAAACTTTACTTCATTCTCAACTGGCTTGTAATGAGATGCAAGCTTCGGCCCGAACTTGCGGCAGACGCGCAGCAGACAGCATGATCAAAAATGTTGGCTCAAGTCAAGTCGGTATATCATCCCTCACAAGGTAATTCAACTAACTACTATCTCATTCTGGGTCTCCGAAACAAGGCTGCGCCTTCCACAAGTCAACAAATAAACAAATTCCCTCCGAAGCGAGTGAAGAACCTAGCGACACCGTCATCCATTTTTATTTTTGTTTTTTCTTCATTAACAGGAGAGCTCTGCTCTCAACCAATCAGAGGCAATGATCGTCGATGGGTGAATGTTTCCAGAACATGTTGAGCGAAGGTTTTTAGCTTCGACGAATACTTCCAACTAGGTTCGCGAAGAAAAGTTGGCCCAATTAAGAACCAACTAGCTTCGCCGAATACTTCCAACTAGGTTCGCGAAGAAACATTCGCCCAATTAAGAACGGGCTTAACGCCTTACCGCTAGGCAAAACCGGCTCACGTATGCGTTCTATTTTGGTGACCCGATTTGAAGCGGCTAACGGGCCAAGTGGCACAGGCTTGTGATATCCAAGTGCGGCAGGAAGCAGCCAAGCCAAACCGGTCCGGTCCGGTCACGCTTGACAGGAGATCTCTCGTAACAGCCAGGCTCTCCGGGTAGGTTTCATTGGGTGGGAGCATGGCTAAGTGAGGTGGTCGAGGCGCTACGACCATTTTACAGGCGCTTGATAAATGTTTGCCTGCACCATCTGTACACAGGCCATCACAATCTGAACCACCACCTCTTTACCAAGTCCAGAATTTGCCCCCACCGACTGAACCACCACCTCTTTACCAAGTCCAGAATTTGCCACCAATGTCTGAACCACCACCTCTTTACCAAGTCCAGAATTTGCCCCCACCGACTGAACCACCACCTCTTTGCCAAGTCCAGAATTTGCCCCCACCGACTGAACCACCACCTCTTTACCAAGTCCAGAATTTCCCACCACCTCTTTACCAAGTGATGAACTGTCTGAACCACCACTTCTTTACCAAGTCCCAAATTGGCTACAACCGTCTGAACCACCACCTATCTATCAAGAAGCGGCTAGGTTCGTGTGTGTGTGTGTGTGTGTGTGTGTGTGTGTGAGAGAGAGAGAGAGAGAGTGTGTGTGTGTGTGTGTGTGTGTGTGTGTGTTAATGTGCACACACACACACTCTCTCTCACGCGCGCGCGCGCATACACACACACATACACTTCAGTCAAACGACCTGTACACGCACATATTTAAGGCGTCTGCTGACACTTCGATCGTCGTCAGGGTTCCAGGCGAGATCAAAAGATCAAGAGATCTTAGAGGAGGGAGGTGGAGCTGGACCCTCACTTTTGCCCAGAAGAGATCATGAGTAGGGAGGTGGAGCTGGGCTGAGCAAGTTGGACGTCTTTTGCTTCGAGTTGTCCAAGTTGTTCGTCAACAGCGGTGCAACGGACATTGTCTTAGTGACTCTGTCCAGCACAGCAGTTGAAAGAGCAATTGCGCAGTGCACAAGTCGCTGGGCAATGGCGAGGGGACACCGCCTTAACACTTCCATTGTTCTGGCGGCGGTCCACGGTCTCTCCGGTCTTTTTCGGGCGGTTTCCGCGGTCGAGCCAATCACCCTGGCCCCTTTCCCACTCTGTCCCCGTCCCCAATAGGTTATCCCGCCTCCGTGGACGTAAAGCAACATAAAAGGAAAAAAACTTCGATCGTCAAACAGCAGATAATGCGTGGCTGGTTCATCGGAGACATCGTCTCCTTCTCTGTGATATCACCTCTGTGTCACTTGATGCCAGAGCATAGGGCCTGCTATAAAACTCAGGCTACAAGCTATTAAAATAACGCTGCAGTGGAGATCAAATTTCTACTGTAAGCTTAAGAAACAAATTAGAATTTCATTTCGCGCGCGAGGAATGACCATAACAGGAACGTATACATCAAAATAAAATTGTATGTAAAAGCGGCGAACAACAGCCTCATTTCTCTAACTTCTGCTCGAGTGAGATATGTAATACGTTATTAAATTAGGTTGTGTATTGTTGTAATGTTTCATGTATAGCGTTTTTTTGTTGTTGTTGTTTTTAGTCTCACACATGTATGGCCTTAGAGGGATTCTGCGTCTTAGAAATGCATTTATTAAGTAATCCCCCCTCCCCTTAATAAAAAAATTACAAATAAAAATAAAGGGGGGGGGGGGAGGGTACTGTAAGAATTCCCCTGCGCAGTAAATAAAAGATTATGAATCAGAGATGTGCGGATTGTAATGGCAAACATACTGTCACTGCTTCATTCTGACCAGTTTCAGCAGCAACCACCAAACATTGCGCAGTCTCGGTTGACATATGTTAATCTGTGTAACTTTAATTCACGTCCTCCACCTCCTGTCCTTGGTAGTTAGAACAGCATCACAGTGACGCTTGCCAATGGTGATTTATTTTCTAGTAGGCCTACGTCGGTTGATCGAAACTATCATCGCTCCGACACCCAGTAGGCCTAACACAACTGCCGCCAACGCCCCAGTCAACACACTGCCGCCTTACGGAGAGAACTCTAAATTTTTCTCTAACAGTTTAGATCTAAAATTCGTATTTTATAACTATAACTTAAAGCAATGTAAAAACAGTTTAGTCAGCAGAGTCATCGCCCAGCGAAGATCCCATGCAGAGAAGTGTAGCGTCGTGTAATTGATGTCAAATTTTCGGCTAGCGCGAGCTTTCCAACTCCATTTTGTACCCGGACATCTTGCGGTGACCACCAGTGCAGCCAGCCCAAGGATTTGGTTACGTGTTTTGAAAGTCAGTATTTGGATATTCCATAAAACTTGCTTTTTCAGACCCTGGTGTTAGACCTAATTCTTAGCAGATGCAAGAGCGTACAGTCTAGATCTATTCATATATATATTCGATAAAACTTGCTTGCAAGTCATTCTTGACTAATTTCAGTTGAGCAGTGTTGGTTTGATGCCGATTAAATAAACGTTCGTAACTACATTTGTTGTTACAGTCTAGTTACCGTGTACAGGTCTTGATTTGAAGCTGCCTTCGCCACGTTCAAGACGATTGATGCCGTTACTAAACACTCCGCACTTTTGCTCCGAACAAAGTTAGATCTAGACGTGCATTTCGTACCGAGCTCTAAGCAAAAACGATAGTCATATTCAAATTTTAACGGGAATGTGTTTCAGTAGTGAAAATTCAGTTATGTAGGGATAATTACAATGACGGGGTAATAATTATGATGTCGCAGCGATAATGAGAATGATGTAGTCTAAACCTAACCACGTGTAGGCCTACAAGATTACGCGGTTTGAAATTTGCACTGTGGTGTTGTGCAGTCATTGTGAACAGGAAATATTCCTTTTGTGGTGGTGGACCTTCCCAAGTCATGTATTCACTAAGCCCACCGATCGTTTCGCTTCAGTGGGAGTCGTTCAGGTATGAAAAGAGAACTGACAGCAGCTTTGAATTAGTGAGCCGGTTTGGCCTAGCGGTAACGCGTTAGGCTGGTAAGCGGAAGGACCTCGGTTCGATACCGCTTCGGCTCTCCTTTCTCTTCAAAAAGGTTGTGGTTTGTGGACACTGTCTTGTGACTTTGTCCATCACTTCCTACTGAAACATTAAAATGGCTCTCATCGCTGCCCATCTTAATGCAGAAGTCATTCTGGTGGTGACAGTGTAGCGATAGGTATATAATCTCCCTCTCCCCCACCTCCATACCCCCTTCCCCCACTTCTCCCCATCCCTAATAAGCCGTACGGTTTCTGTGGACGTTAAGCACCATGTTTACTTACTTAGCTTTGAATTGAAGTGGCATTCATAAAACTAATCTAGACCAGTGTCACGGTATAGTGCGTGTGTGTGTGCGTGCGTGCGTGCGTGAGTGAGTGAGTGAGTGAGTGTGCGTGCATGTGTGTATTTGTGTCTGTGCGTGCGTGCGTGTGTGTGTGTGTGTGTGTGTGTGTGTGTGTTTCTCTGCTAACACTGAAGGTAATGGAGGACGCGCTGGTTTATGATGACATTCATTGACCCACTGAACGAAATCTTCTGTCGTACTCAGGTACTAAGCCGGAAGGAAGAAACTTCATTTTTTAACGGACGTGGACTTATTTTAGACGTAACTACCAACTTGACGACCAAGTCCGTTTATTAAGTTAGCAGAACAAGACAACTGAGTTGAATAACAACAACAACAACAACAACAACAACAATAATAATGATGATGATGATGATGAAGTATTTATACTGCACAAAATCTTGTCCGGAGAGACTATTTTATTCTAAGCGCACACAGTTACTATCATAAACGCACGCACAGTACAACTTGATTGCCTCTGTATACTAATGAAGTTATTCCGTGTATGCTGTTTTATGGATTGTCCATTGTTCCTTTACTTTATTTCATTCTCTATTTGTTTATTGTCTTGTAAAATGGTGCCACATTTTAATTTAAGCATAATTATATGATTTTATTAATACACGGTATTTAAAAAAATCAATTGGTAATAATCGTTGTTTTGTCAGATGCAACTGTATCACCTAGATCCTGTTCTTTATGCACGAATTTCTTAGCTGTGTATTATGAGACTGATGTGATGCTGCACTGTGCTTAGAGCTCATTTTTAGAACTTCCACAGGCGCATTATAATTACAATTTATTCTTATTATATTATTGATGTTGTTGTTGATGCCTGGTGGAAATCAGCGTTCTTTTTAATCACTTGGTCTGTTTTTATCTTGTTTCAGAACGTTTGAAGTCAGCTTTGTTTCAAACCTTTTTCTCTTTTTTTTTTCTCTCTTTTTTTTTTTTTTTGGACCCCTGACATCAGACTTTGTGTTCCGTTTTTGACGATGTTTTTGGTAAGGGTCTCCTGTTCTGAATTGTCTAGTTGTAAGCCGGTTCGGTGTGTCCCGATGCCCGGGTGTAGCTATGGTTGCTTTTTATGTAGACTGCCCAGTATTTATTCGCCATGCTATAACCCTATTTGGTCCACACAGCTCCTGAGCTCTGAACTGGTTCACTGTATTCCTTCAAAGCACCAACTAACTGTATTTATTCTCATGCCAACTAGGCGAGAGTTACCGTACGCGATTCACGTTATCGTCCTGTTCGTGTGACGTCCTTCGAGCGCTGATTACCTCCCTTGGTTTGCTCATTCTTGCGTTGAATAGTTGAACGTCTTCGTGTTGCAGAAAGGATTCAGAGCGGTTTTTCTTGTTCTACTCATCAACCTCGCTTTCATCACCGTACGTCACTTCTACCGACGACTTCCGGAAGCAGCCCCCCTCCGTGCGATTGGCTATGCCTGCGATGAAGGATACTGCGGAGGATGGGCCGACAGACAGAAAGGGATTGTCAACGCCTTCGTCATCGCTGCCATGTTGGGTCAAAAGTTCAAAGTGCACATGCCTCAGCCGTGCGAGCTGGGCTTCTTTTTGTCGCCAGGGGGCTCAGTGGACTGGAGGCTGGAGCCTGGAGAGCTCATTGGGCGTGACGTTAACAGAATGATCATACTGAACTCGCCAAAAGCTCTTGCTTTTGCTGAGGTTTGTGTGTGTGTGTGTGTGTGTGTGTGTGTGTGTGTGTGTGTGTGTGTGTGTATGTGTGTGCGTGCGTGCGTGCGTGCGTGCGTGCGCGTGCGTGCGTGTGCGCGTGCGTGCGTGAGCTATCAGTGTACACTATGAGGTCTTGCGGTCTGCTGTTTTCTTGAATGAGAAGCTTGATCTCTGACTGTTTTGTCTGCTGGCTGTTCTCAACAGTTCTTTCCCACGTCTTCTGTCAGGAGTGTCTCAAAGAGCCCCGGAATTAGTTTGGGTACCGTTCCAGCCCCTTGGTTTGCTTGAGCTCTGTCAGCTGGCATACATGCAGTATTGAATCTTCTGCTTGACCCATCCAAGACTTGCCCCGTCCCAGTCTGCATCCCGTTGTGTCTTTGACGGCTTCGTGGAGTGGGTTGTGGGGATTTTGGACGGCACTGAAGTGCAGTATAATTTGACCTGCTCCACTTTCTGTCTGGTTTGCACTGGTGGGAGGTCTAGCATGAACCTCATGGTCTCAATAAGTGTGTCCTTGGTGGTTCCCAGTATGTCTGGCATTGCCGCATTCTGCACTCTGTCCAGCTTTAGCAGATTTGTCTGGGCCATTGTTGTGAGGCCTATTCTATAGTCAGTGACACTGAGCATCACACTCTGATACAGTAGTAAGAGGTGGCGTTGGTCAATGCCCTTTGCAGCCATAGCCTTCAGGACTGACAGACCTGAACGGTTTCCAACAACACCTTTAGACATGTTGGAAGGAAAGTGTGTCAGCACCTTTGGACATGTTGGAAGGAAAGTGTGTCAG
>OY757556.1:9447427-9449927 GCA_963584105.1 Alviniconcha strummeri
TGTGTGTGCTGTGCTGTGGTGTGGTGTGTGGTGTGGTGTGTGTGTGTGTGTGTGTGTGTGTGTGTGTGTGTGTGTATGTGTGTGTGTGCTGTGCTGTGCTGTGTGGTGTGTGTGTGTGTGTGTGTGTGTGTGTGTGTGTGTGTGTGTGTGTGTGTGCGTATATGTGTGTGTGCTGTGCTGTGTTGTGTGGTGTGTGTGTGTGTGTGTGTGTGTGTGTGTGTGTGTGGTGTGTGTGTGTGTGTGTGTGTTGAAATGGGCTTAGTGCTAAATAGAGCGCTTGGTGCATTGACTCGTTTTGGGCAATAGATTGTATTGTTTGTTGTATGGCTGTGCTAGTTACTTGTGTTTCATTTGGCGACAATAGAAGTCTTATGTCCTGTTTTATGTCTTATGCGGTGTGAACACGCAAAGTTTTGTGTTTGGTGTGTATTTTCTTTTTTGTTTTGCGGTGGCGTTTTTGTTTTGTTTTGTTTTTTGTTTGTTTGTTTTTTCTGTAACCGAGTGTATTGTATACATGTTCCGGGCCATACCCTTTAACCTTTTCTTTCGGTCCTTTTCCTTTTTGATTGGTGGGGTTTTTATGGCCCAATTATCTAAGGTGTTAAAAGTTGTGTGCTGGGCCGGCAGCGTCCCTTTTCCCCCAGTGTCCCTGCAGAGGCAGGTTGTTTGCTTAACTGTTGCGGCCGGTGTTCATGTGTTTTCATCAGGGGAGAGCCTGTTAGTAGTTATTTTTCTATGGCTTGTTGTTCTGTTGTTTCTTATTGATGTAAATAATATATGTTTATAAATGTTATCATGTTCACAACGTGCGTTGATTTTGGTTCTTGAACGTGGGTAATTCTGGCGCTAGATTGCCGCCTGGTTGCAGCCGCCGTGGCGTCAGAGTACCTTGCTGGTGCTTTCGAATGTTAAGCCTTTATGCCACAGGATGACCGGGGTTTCCAAAATGTATGCAGCTAACCTTGGTTAGCTGATATGTAGCTAGTATGTTATGTTGCCATTGCTGGATGGTTCAGTTTGAGTGATGCTTTGCCGATGCAAAAGTTATCCCTCTAAAGTATGGGTACTTTGTCAGTGCGGCATAACTTCTTTGTTTGGTTTCCTACCGATCTATGTTTCTCACATGAAATCGGTGGTATATATCATGGCTAACACTTTAAAGATGTTGACTTCATAGTTGTAGAATGTTCATTTTACTAGTTGAATATGGTTCAGTGCATAGGGGTGATTGTATAAACTGTGAGACATGTTATTTCTGCTTGATCCGGCTTTTGTATGGCCGAGTCTTGGGCGCGCAGACTTTCACTCTGTTTAGCTTGTACACCCTTTCCGAGTCTTTGTGCGGTGTAACCCGAACTGGCTGGCGATGCGCGGTCAGTGGGGGCAATTAGGTCTTTGTCTCTGTTCACTAATCGAGCAGCTAGATCAACAGTTTAGATTCTTGCTGCGTTACCCCGCGTCAGTAAGACGCTTGACATGCTCTGCTATCACAGCCGGATATGCTCTGCTAGTCAGTAACAGTAACATGCTATAAACGCTTTGAGTAACTTGACGAGGCTGGAGCCGGTCAGTTTGATGACTGACTTCCTCCCGCTTACGGCATGGTCCCAACTGCCACCCGTGTCACTATCCATCTCGTTGTGTGCTGAAGTGGAACTGCTGCTAACGATTATCTCACTTCCTGTTTAGTTAAGAATGAGCTTGGTAATCCGCATTCTTCACTGTTACTTTATTGTATACTATATTATACTGGGAGTTCATCAGTTAATTGACTGGCCGTCTCTTGTATACTCACCGTGACTGTGTGAGATACGGGTTTTAAGTGTAAGTCAAACACACGATTTATGTGCTTGATAATTAATCATTTTGTCACAGTTACCATCATGTATTATAGTAACCCACAGGTAAACTACATCGTTACTGTATTTATTAGATTAGTAATTGCTGTTGTTTAGACTTTACATTTGCTTTCATGTTCTAAATGTTTTGTTTGCTTGTGTCTTTTCTAAAACAGACACTGTTTCCTGGTTGGTTGGTGTACAAATAAAAGTTATGTTATAGCAACCTCTGACTTGTGACTCTTCATCCATGCTTCTCCAACCTGCTTCCCCTCAACTCCCCATCCCCACTCCCCTACATTTCTTCTATTTTTCCTTCTTTTTTCTTCCGGCATATATAATTGTTCATTGATTCATTACACCTTGTTTTATGTCGGATGTCTAATTGATTTATGTCTTATGCCTTGTTTCACTATTATATGTTGTTATGTCTTAAGCCTTGTTTTGTGTCTTATGTCTTGTTTTGCCTGATGCCTTATCTTATGTCTCATGCCTTGTTTTATGTCTGATGCCGTCTTTTATGTCTTACGTCTTGTTTTATGTCTAATACCGTCGGTGTTTTATGTCTTACGTCTTGTTTTATGTTTTGTACTTGAACCCATACCGGCCGCAGGTTTGACCTCGGGCTCCTGAGCTGTCGGTATCTTCAGAGGGCCCAACCG